>JANJYP010070663.1:0-15644 GCA_024605115.1 Rastrelliger brachysoma
TCTGTGTGTTTCCACTAATAACCAACTGGTGCTAGCCAAGCTGGTTCCCTCATTTCTTTATTTATCAACGAGGGAAAGTTGACCGATGCCAGACTTTTTGCTGATGCTGCGTTCGTAGTTATTTTGTGTTGCAGTACTGTGAGTAATCACTATGTTCAAACGGGACAGTTGGAACGGGCTGTGCTTGCTGTTCCCTGTGTGTTTAGACAAATCTTTCAATGTATGGAATAATATTTAAATGATTTCCAGCTGTAATATGTCTCAGCATTTATTAACCCTTTCCATATGGCACATTTGCTAAATGGGCGACCCAAAATGTGTCCCTCAGGGCGCTGCTGACCATTTGGGTAACATAAATGTAATTGCTTTGTGTGGTGTCATCTCACAGGCGGCTGTACATAAAGACTGATGTTATTAGTGCAGCTCGGAGAACGGCTCATTTGGGTGGAAATTAGGCTGCAGTGCATTGTCTACCTTATTACAACAGAAACAAAACATCATTTGTGTTTTAATCATGTTTCCTTTATGAGTTATCGATGCAGGAAGTTCAAATCTGTGAATATATTTCCAATTTTTCAGAGGTTCTGTTTGGTACCTCTCTGGTTCTCACAGTGTGTGATGTGTGTATATGTAACAGTGACACTGGTTTCCTTCTAAGTGCTGATGCCCAAAGTCAGAGGGAATTAATGTGGGCTCAGGAAAAGGTCTTATGGGTCATGTGTTGTGATAGTAGTAGATAAGAGGTTAACGAGGCACCCTAACATTACTATCAGTAACAACCTGATTCCCATCCTTTTCACACAATCATTGGGATTTTCATGAGACAATAATGTTAATAGTTGCAGATTTTCAGTGATGGTGAAGGAAATATGACCACTGTTTACTGTAAGAAGGGACATTAAATGAGATTTTTCTTTTAATTCTATGAGTGGCATCAAGATGAATTCTGTGTGGTTTTTTTCTGATCTTCATATTTTCTTATGGTAAGTTGTTTTTAAGAATGACATCTATATGTAATCTGGTAAATTGTACATTCATTTAAGATAATTTGATTTATATGGCATAAAGTGACAATTTGTTTAGATGGATCAATTATAATCTTCCTCATGACTCAGACAACAAGCACTCTCAAAAAATCTGATAAAGGCATTTGGTTTCCAGGTGCGCAATGTTGAACTTTATGCAAAAAAAAAAACAAACAAAACAAAAACTTTGCCTTCACTTTTGCTTAATATGATGAGTTTCATGGTAACTTTTCTATGCTTATTTTTCTGCTTTTTCCTCCCTCACAGGAGTCAACATGTCCTCAAAACAAGATGAAACCTGCACTGAAAGCTAAATACAACATTAGCCAGGTTGCCAACAGGGAGGGAATGAGGGAGAAGAAGGAAACTCATCCAATTTTCGTTTGCTGGCCAGTGCAGTCAAAACTCTCATTTACTGTATAAACTCCAAGCTGCCAAGAGCTAGTGTCCAAATCAAATAGCCGAGCACAGCAGACACTAAAAACTCATCCACTAGTGGACTCTTTGGCCAATTCATATTTAGTCTAAAATGAGCACAGATGGGGGGGGGGATTTTTTTTTTCCCCCTGCTGGTGTTTCTCAGATTTATCTCATCATATAGTATACGCTTTGAATGGAGAAAAGGTGGTTTGCATTTGAAAGGGACATGCAGTGATGATTGTTCTCATAGAGCCATGAATATGATTTGGGAGAAAGGGGAGGCAGAAGAGACGTGAGTTGTGAATGTGGTGTTGAGTGTTTACAGCATACTTGTATTTAAGCGTGTGTGTGTGTGTGTCAGAGAGGGAATACTGAATAGTGCTTTTCACATCTTCAAAGAGACTGTGCGACTATGTAATGCATTTCATATGCATCTGCTCACCTCAAAATCTTGTCAAAACTGCATCAAAATCACAAATAAAAATACTCTAATTTCACTAAATGTCTGCCATCCACCATCTATTTTAAAGGTATTATCCTGTCAAAATAGTGTTTACAAACTATTACCTCCACTGTGATGAATGAGAATGGGAAGAAAAATAATGAAAATAATGTTTGACTATATACATTTTGTGTTTTGTTTATAATGTTTATATTTTTTTTTTCCTTTATAGCATTGCTTTCCCCAAATATATGGATTTTTCTATTATTTGATTTGCTCAAACTATCATAAAATGTTTGAAAGCAAGTCTAGACCTGACTATTATTCAAATGAACTGTGGTGTGTGCCCACTTAAAAAAAAAAAAAAAAAAATCATCCCGTTATATTTCTAAGTGCACTCCGGTGTGTCATGATAGGTATAATATAGTTATTTTAGAACAAATTCACAAATTAAACTATACTGTCTGCACATACTGTCTGCAGGTGCTGTCAAGGAAACTATCTCCTAAGCATAAGCAACCTCTGGTAGTGCCTTAAATTTTGTTAACCCCTTAGAATTTGCTCTATTTCTGCGTAAAGATGGCTTCATATGTAATCAGATTATAATGCACGTCCCCATTAATAAAACTACTCTTGTTCATTTATTTATTGAGGAAAATGGTCCAATGTCAATAGTACATATTTCTGAGCTGCTGGATTACCAGTTAATTTGAAGGGGAAATTAGAAACAGGTGTTATCAGGGTCTTCATGGTCAAAGTCTGAGCTCAGCATGGCTTAAACTAAGGAGATTTCTGGGGAACTCAGAAGATGCATGAAGAGTTGTTGCTGTTCACCAGGCAAGAAAGGGTTACAAAATCATTTTTGAATGAGTTTGGACTACATCAGTCAACTTTCAGTCAGATCATGTGCAAGTAGAAGATATTCAACACTATTGTAAACTTCTCCACAAGTTTTCTACCAACAAAGAACAGAACACAAGCAAAGCATGTAATAGTCTGGGAGGTCCTCAGGGACCCCAGGGTAACATCTTGGAAACTAAATACCTTTCCTGCAATAGCTTATGTCAATGTTCTTGAGTCCACCATAAGGAGAACGTTGAACATCAATAGTGTGCATGGCAGAGTTGCAAGCAGAAAGACACTACTTCCTAAAAGAATATTGCTTCTCATCTATTTTTTGCTCAAGGCCACATGAATAAGCCAGAAATTGGAAACATACTTTGTGCCACACACAAATCATTTTCCTCAATAAATAAATTGAAGCTTAATGTCTTTGTCTCCTTTGTATAATGCAGTTCCCTGTATCTAGTTTTAGATCTTTCGTGAAAAGCTAATCATGTGTCAGTTCATATTCGTGCAGAAATAGAGAAAACTCTTAAAGGTTCACAAACTTTCAAGCGCCACTGCAAACACATGAACATTTCATAACCATGGTAATCGGCGTGAAGATCATGCCAGAGTCTATAATTTGATTCCCATTTTTTAAAAAAAAAACAAAAAAACAGTTAAATATGGCAGTCAAACAGCAACATAACAATCTATTTATCAAATTAAGCTAATACTTCTTAGTGACACTTCAGAAATAGAAAGTTTTATGCTGTCCGACCTGGTGTAAGTAATAACAGATGCATTAAGCATTTTACTGTATGACTGTTAGACTGCTGAGCCACTGCTGTGTTAATGTCTGCACTAAATTGGAAGGTCAAAGCAGTTAAAGAATCCTACGCACCGTTCTTCAACTAAGAAAATGACAATGTTTTGATTACGGACAATGACGTTGACTGTACACCCTGGACCAACTTTTGACATCCCAAAGAAGATCTTAAAAGCACTGAAACATGATGTGAGAACTTTTTACTTCTTTGACCATTGTCCCTGCCTTGTCTCACATGTGTCCTTCTGAATTTTCTTTCATACTAGCGTGCAGAAATACACTTTCAATGTTGTCTTTCTTGAGGGTACATGTCAGAGACTTGAAGGTTCATGTGGGAAAAATTATTTCTGTCACATCTTTATTTAATTCAGAAAAAAGAGCGAGGGAAACAGGAGCTGCCATTTCTGAAACTTTACAAATAGGAACAGACAGAAGTTTGGTATTGTCATCATTTCACTATGGTAAAGTATAATCTCCACAGTGTGCACCAAATACCTAATCTGCTTTTCTGAGGTAATATTTCTTAAAAGAAATGGTTGATTGTTAGCAATATGTTGCAGTATCTGTGACAATACTAGCAGCATGCAGGCGAAGAGCCACTGAGTTCACCGAAATATGTCTATATAACTTCAAATTATTGAGGTTAATCCAATGTCTGTCAAAAGCAGAGTGAGCGGGGAAATCATGAAAATTGAAAAATGCAGAGGAGATTCAGCCCGGCCTTTAAGCCGACTGACCCAAAGTGGCCGTATCCCAAGTCTCCTATCAGACCGCAGCCTGGACGTGCTCTACTGGCAAGATTGTCTGGCTCACAAGCTTTCCCCATAATGGATCGCACACTAAATTTCATTTTAATTCCATCTCTATTCAGCCAGGGTAGTCCCATGAGATAAAATGTCTTTTTTTCAATAGAGCTCTGCAGCAGTCCAAGTTGGCAACCCATTATTACAAAAAAAAGTAGACATACACAGAGTTATTAATACAAGTGAATTTTTAAACTCCTTTCAGGATGGAGAAACAGAATTTTTAAGTGATAATCATTAGCACCACCTTCCAGAAAAAGGAGGCTGTCAGCTGAAGTGTTTATGATTTGCATTACTCTGTGGTGTTAAAAGTTATCAAGGAGAGGATTAAACAAAGAAAGCATAATTTACCCACTAAAAAGGGTATTAGGGAAATTATGTATTTAAAGTAATAACAAGCATAATCACACCTGTCCCCCACAAAGGGCATTGGAGTCACACAGTGCCTCAAAATAACACACAAAATTACAACAAGCTTCTTATCTATTTAATGAAGTAGTGTTCATTATTTTAGAGAGATGAACCAGGTTACTAAGACCAACCTGGGTTATTTTATAGCTATATGTATTTGTTGCACAGAACAAACTGTTCTAGGTTTCGTTTTTTGAATAACAATCGATCATAAACCTTAAGTGTTTCCAAAGAGCATTTGTATGAACGTTACATACATTTCAACAAGCATTTCCCAAAAAAGTACTTAAGAGTGAGTGCATGTGCTTTCCATTAGAGGCTCTTAAAAAGCTGTCCATGGTGCTGAAGGTGATTCTGGCTGAAGCAACTTGACATATTTAACTGTCTGTAACCCATGCTGTTTAAATACACCAACAGCTTAGCGTAAATGTCTACACACAATGATCTATGTCAATAAATGTCATAAATGTCTATAATTGGATTTAGTATTTAGGATAAAGACAAGTTTAATGTGCAAGAAACAGTGTGCAGTCTGTATAATTCTGGTTCCCGGGTAGAAGCTGGTTTAAGAAAGTACTTTGATTGATTTTACTGCTACTGCAGGCAAACGTTATTCTGAAGATCAAATTAAAACTAACGAAGCAATAGCGGTTCCAAGAAGTTTCACAAATATGCGTCATCCTGGCATAATTTCTGCACTTTGACTTGCGGTTATCCAAGTGTGTGGATACATACACAACATGAAGTATGTATCCACACGATGAAGAAACATACAAGATAAGATATAAGATATTCAGCCAGGGGGCATAGATATATGATGCAAGAAGAAGGATTGGAGGACGATGCTGACACACTGGCAGATTAATTGCTGGATTGAATTTTGTGTGAGTGTTTGGTTTGGTGTTACTCTCTAATTTAAACATCAGCCACCACTCAATTTTGGGTAGGAGTTCAGAGTGTCTTCAGTTGTGATTCTTTTCAGAAACAACTCTGAAGTTTGAGAAAGTACATAAAATGGATGCTACGCTAATCTTAGCCTTGGGAAGAATTTACACATATAGTCAGGATTCAGAACTTTTTAAACCACACTAGAACAACGTTTTGGATATCCATTATTTGTTTGTCTTGAAAAGAGACGTGGTTGTATGTTTAAAATTCTATCAATCCAAATGTCGTAGGATGAATATTTTTCTCTAATTACACAACTATCCTTTATATCACATGTTATGACCTGGTGAAGAAAATTAAGGGTTCCAGTTTCAGTATCTCTCTGGTTTCATATATAAAATTATTTGCACCTATAAAAGATTGGTGGATGAGAAACAAAACAAAAGAGTCACTGAATACAAATAATACAGTGACAAGTATTGCCAATGAATCTGTGCACATTTTTTCCCAGTTACTGTCAGGTTCCTGCATTGCTGTGATCCAGGTGGAAAAGCAGTTGGCTAAAGCTGTACAAGCATCCTCTTTAAATCAATCACACTAGCTGCTCTCTGACACTTGTAAGCTGCATTCATGAGAGAGCGTGGGATTGACCCCTCCTTCGATGAGTATTGATTTTTGCCTCTTTTTGGTTTCATTGGGGGATTATTTTTTGGGTAGAGTGTATATTTGTGACCACTATAAGTTTAATTTGAGAAGGGAAATTCCAGCATGTTCCCTTTTGGACATGTATTAATATATTATAAAAATACTCAGTAATATTTGTCTGGCATTTTTTCCCCACAAAAATCTAAAAATATATGTTCCCATATTTGTGGGGATGTCAAAAATCACTTACATGGGGATGTCAAAAATGAGTTTCATAGACACACCCCTTTAAAATAAAATTATTCAGGATAAACTTTACTGTCATTCAAACTATGCATTACAAATACACATGACCTTGCATTGTATCCAGCTAATAGAAGGTTAAAAAGCTAACAAAAGTAAGAAAATGATAAGTTAATTATATGTACATACTGTAAATACCATGTGCATGTTGCACACAATGGAGAAAATCATATGAATACAGTTGCACATCACAGGTTAACTAGACCGTGTGTGTGTGTGTGTGTGTGTGTGTGTGTGTGTGTGTGTGTGTGTGTGTGTGTGTGTGTGTGTGTGTGTGTGTGTGTGTGTGCACATGAGGCATAGATGTGTGATGGTTTGGGGGAAGAGTTTTTTTTGCAGAAGCTGGTAGTTCTGCACCATATGCCATGGTACTTCTTGCTGGAGGGCAAGAAGAGAGGGATGAGGTCCCCAAGAATGTGTGATATGTCCAAAATGAATGTGAGTGGGTCCTAATAATTTTCTCAGCTGTCCTAAAAACTGCAGAGGACATGGCGTCTTCAGTCTGGAATGGGTCAAGTGTGGGGAGGCAGTCTAGATATTATGTGGTTTTTAACCAACCTCTCAATGGTAGTGAGTTTTACATGGTGGTAGTCATTGAGACATGTAATTGTAGTTTTCTTGGCACTGGTAAAACAGTGGCAATGGGACGACAGCTTGGCTCAATGAGGTATTGAAAATGTCTCTAAAGGACATGTGCCAGTTGGTCAGCACATTCTCTGAGCACATGGCTTGGTATATTGTCAGGACCTGCAGCCTTCACTGAGTTAACTCTGCTCAGCATCCTTCTGATATCAGCTGGATTAAGACTGAGTACCTGTCTGGTCATCATGATAACGGGAAGCTTTCCTTACAGGCGTGTTGTTGAATGGTTCAAAACTGTCCAAAATACTCACTGAGCTCATCACAGAGTAGAGGAGCAGTCTTGTAGTCTATGATAGCTAGATTTCCCAGCACATGTGACTGGTGTGCCTAGAGTCATAAAAAACGACTCTGGATTATCTAACCAGAGAACACTTCGCTAACCTGAAGGGTCTTTTCAGGTCAGCTCTTGTTGATCTGAGGGCCACCATGTCAGCAGATATGAAGGCAGCATTTTGTATTTTCAACATCACACATAATTCTTTGATTATCCAAGGTTTGTGTTTGGCATCGGTAGTGATGTTCTGTAGCGTAGTGATGACACAAATGTCATTTATGCACTTGCACATCAGACATAGACTCAACACACTCCCCAAATTTGATACAGTATGTTGATTATCAGTGACAGCCTCCCTGAACATGGCCCAGTCAGTGCACTCCAAAGAGTCTTGCAGTGAAAGATGAAGTGAAAACAGCTTTTCAGTGTCAAACACTGCTCATACATCATTCTGCACAGTTCAAACAAGCTCAAACTAACCGTAGGGACAAGAATGTATTTTTGAGTAGGGGTTGACTTTAAATGAGATACACAGTAGTGGTTGGATGCAAGATGTCAGGAGTCACAGTCTGCCCCCCACTAAGTAAATTCCAACTGGAATGTAATCCTTGTTAGACTGTTAGACAGCAGCATCAGCCACAGCAGGATGCAGAGCGCATGAGTTGATCAAAGCCCCTTGGAAAAAAGTATATATACAGTATGTGTATCAGGACCACCAGTGTTTTGGGTTTTGCCAAAAATGTAAACAACTGTTAAAGGTGGCTATCAATATATCCATAAATATGGTTAAATTAGTGTGTAATCACCTGAAAATTGAAGCCACTGATCCAAATCCACAAAAGGATTTTGTCACCACAAAACCTACCTGGTAAGACAAAAACATGGTAAATGGACTGTACTTATATAACGCTTGCTCTTCTAGTCATAGCGACCACTCAAAGCGCTGTACACTATGTCACATTCACCCATATTCATACACTGGTAAGAGGTGGCTGCCCCAACCTACTCACCAGTAGCTAACACATTCATACACCACTGACACAGCAGCAGGAGTACTTTGGGGTTAAGTGTCTTGCTCAAGGACACATCGACATGTGCTGGGAATCAAACCACCAACCCTCCGATTAGTGGACGACTGCTCTACCTCCTGAGCCACAGCCACCCCTTTGAAGCTATATCGGACATGAATGTGTCCAATTCAAAAAGCACCTATAAACTGTGCTACTAAGCAAATAGTGTCATGTTGTGCCATTTACATGTATGTATATTATATATTATCATTATTAAAATGGGCTTCATAAACCTTGTTGCTTCAGTTCATGAAGAACAGCTGTTATACGCAATCAAGGTAGAGTTATAGGCATCTTCTCATGATGGGTGCTAGCAGCACGCACACTTGGTCCTCAGTTTCTTTGCGTCTGTCTCTCTTTCTTCAAATCTTCAAGTTTGTGAGGCTTGAATGCTATTCATATTGAATGATATTAGGGGCGAAATCTTCAGTCAAGACATAGGGGATCAAATAAGGTTGTGGGCTTATCTTGGATTTAAAAATGAAAATAACAGTGGTGACAGAGCTCAGGATTCATCCATACAGTAAGAGGCGGCGTTATTAAAAACAATTCCATCATATCGAACTGGGATGTATGTATAAATGTTGATGTGTTGGTGTGTAGCAAAAGAGAATAATAATTCAAGAGATCCTGAACAATTTGATGTTAATAAAATTACTGCTGCTGTGCTGTGTGTGTAAATGCACAAAGATTCTTTCTCAGTTAGGACATGTACTTATTGTTTCAACTGCTGTATGATGCCATAGCCAGATGTGGGAAACAGACATCAGTACTGATGTTTCTGTTAAATCCCACACATTCACTAAACATATTTATTGTTGCTATCAATGTAATATATGTTGAGACCTGCATGATTCACAGTAATAGCTGTATTTTGATATTTAATATTTTCGTAGATCATGTTATAGATACAAAATACTAGAGAGGGAGAAGAAGCAAAATACAAAGGAGTTGGTTTGTGACTGTGGAAAGCTCTGTGTGCATGCACCTCTGCTAATTAAAGACACACATTTGAGGCTTTTATGCTCTCTGCAGTTTTCTTGGACCAATCTGTGTGCTGAAATATGGAAAAAAAGCATGAAACACTGGAAACCACTCTGTTCACTCAAAGTGACGCAAAACAAGAGAAAATTGCACACAGCTGCAAAACTTTATGGATGTGTTTGCGCTGATATATAATTAGCACAAAATATTGTTCTAAATCGTTCCAAAAACAGGGCAGATTGCAGGGCCTTTATATCTAGATAAGAGGAGGTCCTCTTCCATAGAGTCCACCATACTGTAATCGCAGTGTTTCCAAAGTAGTTCAGAACAGGCAAAGCAAACTGTGGCTGTAGAGAAGACTGTATGTGTTTTTGCGATTATCGCCTGGAAGGGAAGGGAAAGAGGTATTTGATTGATTGTAATCCCTACCCTTATTGCACCTGTAACAGTGTGTGTGTATGTGTACATTTTAGTATTTAGGGGCTGGGCACCCTTAGCAACCAGGACTCTATTGTTTTCCTGGTTGTTCTTTCTTTCTTCTTCTGAGGAAGTCCTACTTCCCATGCACGAACGATCACCAAATTTTGCACATAGGTTCATATCCATGCAATACTGCCACAGGTGAAAAATCAGGCCAATACTGATGGTGATGCTACGGCAAGCATATAAGGTTAAAAACTTTGAAAATTCATAACAAATCAACCCTATGTGCTACAGATCTGCAATTCAATTTCATCAAAATGTAGCCCCAATACTGAAAAAACTTGTGTACATTTAAACCTATTGCAAATTATGAAGTCCATCACTCTGATTTTTTTCAAAAACCGTAAAAGTTTCTAAACCTATCTTCAATGTTTACTCAATTAACACTATATTTGCTGCAGAGCATCTTCAGATTGTCCTACACAAACGATCGAGACAGATTTTTTAGTTTTTAAAAATTGAGCCTACAGTGCATCAAAATGTTTGACTCTAAATGATACAGTAGACATATATTGGCACATTTCTGCTAAAATATTTTTAATTTTCACTTAAAAAATGACAGTATTTTGGTAAATTCATGGTAGATGTTGTATGGAAAATATCAGAATCTCACCGCAAAAAATGATTTTGTTTTACGGCATTTTGAATTTCGCTGTCTTGTGAACAATTTGAGTCAATGCAAAAAAACATCAGTGTTTCACTTATGGAGCCAATAAATCATTTTAAAAACAAATTACTCACATCTCCATGCTGTCTAGATGCAATTTGTGTATTTTCAGATTTTTGTCTTAATAACTGATTTTTTTTTTATTTATTTATTTTTTTTTACAGCTGTTTGAAATCTGCCTTTACACACTAACAGCTGCTGCCTGGCACACAGGTGACTGGCTGAGTCAATTAGTGAAGCTGCAGGTGATTTTTCCATTTTCCAATTAGCACAGTGAGGTAGAGGATGGTTCTTGATGTTGAAGGTTGTGAGTTCAAGTTTGAGCTAAGACTGATGTTCTGCTGTGAAAGTCATGTGTTCAGGCATCATGCTATGTGGATTGTAAGTTCAAGCCTCAACTGATGTGAAATGCACATTAGAAGAGCATGTATGTGTGTTCACCTCTTTCAACAATTTATGAACTTTTGGAGATTTTTGCTTCTTTTATGTAACATTTTTTCAGTGTTATTCTAGTTAAGTGAAGTTTGTGAAGTGAAGATCTTTGTTACTTGAATTGCTGAGAACACACAGGGAGAGGGATGTAAATAGGATGCAATCCTTCTTCAGTTGAACATAACAATCCTCAGAGATGATTTTTAGAAAATAGCCTCATGAACTACACCCAGCAGTGAGTAGTTTCTTTTGAGATCCACACAATGAGACAAGGACACAGGGTCATGATGTTGCCGATTTGAATGTTTGAATGGTTGCTGGAAAAAAAAAAAAAGATGAGGGGGAGAGTTGAGTCATCATCAGAAAGGCCAGATGCTTTAAAGAAGTGATTTCACATTTATTCCTTCAATAAATTATTTACTAAATTGTTGTTGAAATAATTAGTAAGTCATCTCTTGTCTATCACTTTTATAGAGTTCACCACACAAAAGAAATCTGGATCTCATGTCATAATATCAGTGTTGTAGCAACAGCCACAGCTTGACAGTCAAATGAAATGAATGCTAGTATATAATACGCATATAGACATTTCATATGCAGTCTATAAATGTGTGCTTGAACGGTCAGTAATTCAGCACTCCAAACTCAATCCTGATTGTTGCTGGATTATCTGAAAATATTACTGTGGGAGCAAAACTGAAACCAGCAAACTGTGGTAAACCGAAGGTAAAGCTCCTGAAAAGGTACCTGGGTTAAAAGATAAACTCCAGTGGTTTAAAAAGTCCATTTCAGCCAGATATCCTCGAAATTACGTACATATTGGATGATTTTGCACCTCAGGCTTTAAGCCAAATGTTATTGCCACTGCAGGAAGTAGTGTGCTGCAAAGTTTGTGTAGTCAAAGAGGAAATCAACGTTGGTGTGACTATCATGCCCTGTCACAGGCCTGAAGCTTTATTAACTGTAACCACAATTTTCCTGTAACCTAGGTATAGTTTTATGGGCAGATATTGTAGAAAGCAAGCAAACAAACAAAACAAAACACAGGCATCAGGATTAAAAATAAGATTGAGGTCAAAGGGTTCAACATCATTTGGGGTTCTCCAGAACTGTCAAACATTGAGGTTCCTGCCTTGAAAAAAAGTTGCATATATACAATGACAGGGGAGCTAAAAAACTTGTATTCAGCAACTGTAAACTGTTTAGACTGTTCACTGTTATCCTATTACATCCTGAGTTTACCCATTTACTCCTCAAAGCTTGTTGGGTTTAAGTTATTTGGCATACTCCAGTTTAATAAGGCAGAGAATCACATTATTTCTGTGAAGGTGATACTTATTTGCATACATAGTTGCCAACCTGTATACATACACACACACACACACACACACACACACACACACACACACACACACACACACACACACACACACACACATAGTTTCCCTCCTTTTTCTCCCTGTCACACCCCGCCTCCCACCATCCTCTATCTCCCTCTTCCCCTCTCCAGCCAGCAAACCCAGCAAATGTTTAAATTACACGACCAAGTAAGCAAGATTAATTAAAATGATAATCTACGGGCTGAATATATTTCACAGTTAGCTAGGCGGCTGTTTGAAATTGCCATGCAGAGTTTTAAAGTCAAAGTGGAGTGTTGACCTATTCATCTGCTTTAGTGAAACAGTCATTAGCCCAATTAAGAACACGCAGACAATGAAATCCCCATTAAATGTAAAACACTCAGCGCTATAATGCACTGCAGTAATGTAAGGTATGGTAATCAGACGGATAATAAAAAATAAAAAACAGTAATGTTTGATTTATGTGAGCTGTGCATGTTAAATAATGTATATTTCTTTTGAAACAAGGTATTTGGAGAGCTAACATCTGTGCGAATATGGCTGTTAGAATATAAATGATTCCCTTAAAGGCTTAAGAAGAGAGTAAACAGTTATAATTTTTTAATCCTGCTGTTTTAAGAGACAAATTACTCCATCTGAAAAAATGTTTCTGTTTAATTACTGTTTCTAATTTTCTACTGGTTTATGTTTCATATTTTTGTTAACTTTATTTCCTTTCCCATAATTCCATACCTTCTGCTCTCTTGTCTCCTTTATTTCCTCCTGCACTCTCCTCAAACAGAGCGGATTCTTCAAGTTTGAGGATGCTGCAACAGCGCCCGCATTTTCTCAGCTGCTCCCCCTCTCTCCTTGTACCGTGCTTAATCAAAACACGGGTTAGATTCTCTATTCCCAGGATGTTGGATAATCCTCTTATGAAGTAACTGTAAACCCAAACTTGAGAATGTCTCTCATCAGTCTCCCATTCACTCTGCGACAGCATACACAAGCAGCTCTGCACGGTGTTGGACATGCTTCTCACCCTGGCATGGTTGTGAGGGAAAAAAATATTTTCAGAAGACAGTCCTCAATCAAAGTCAATTAGCAGCTAAGAGACTGTGATCTCGGTGTTTCTGCATGTGTGTGTGTGTGTTTGTACTAGCAAACTAGTTCCTTCTTGTCTGTGGGCACACTATAGTCTCCTCATCTCCATGCTTCATTTATCTGTCATTAGCAGAATTAATGGCTGCGGGTTTGGGACGGAGAGAATATGGCGCCTCTCCAACCACAGGAGAGAACAACTTGGGGGGTGCTGGTAGGACGGTGGTGAAGGATGAGGATGTGAATGTGGATTAGAGAGAGAGAGAGAGAGAGAGAGAGAGAGAGAGAGAGAGAGAGAGAGAGAGAGAGAGAGAGAGAGAGAGAGAGAGAGAGNTGTATTGTAAGGAGAAGTAATTGGCATCACTGCATCATGGACAAATGGGCCAAAGGTAAAGTCTCAAGATGCAGGGAGAGATAGACAAAGATAGATCGTATTCATTTTTGATTCAAATACAGGAAATAGAACCATGAATATAGAATGAATACAGAATATAGATTGGTCTCTTATTTCAGACCCCTGTCACTTCTGCAGACGTTTAAAATGTACCTTTCTCCATTTTAGACTTCATCAGCCCTATAGCATCAATTAAAATACAATATTTAAGGTTTTCAAAAACTTTGAGATAAGGAGATGGATCTGAAAAGAGCTGTATATGGAAGCAGAAAGTAAAATTAGCTTTTTAGAAGTGGCAAATGCCTAATTGTCAATCTTCACAGTCAAGCATGTACAGTAGATACAAAGTTATCTGTTTCCCCCAACTCTTCCTGTGATTAAAGTGTTGCCATGGACAACTGTTGAAAATGACTACATCAGTTTAAAATTATGCAATGTGAAGCAGAGTATCGACATTTCTGTTAAGGTAATTTATTAAAATGTCAATTGATTTGTTAATTCATTTATTATAATTGATTACAGGACTAAAGATCCCAGGTGAAATGCACTGGACCCAGGAGTTTCAATAATATATTTGTGTGCACTGAGGACTATCATATGCTGATGTTAAAGGATCTCGCTGACAGTTTATAACATGTCAATCATACACACTGTTCACTGTAACTAAATGACATGCTCCTTTGTGACTAAAGACAATTCTTGGCTTGATGCAAGTGAGTGAATCTTCTCACATGACCTATAGTGAAGCATTTTGTTCAGCTAGGATTTGAGTCTGTTTAAAAAGAATACAAACATACTAAGTATGCTAACTCATCCACTGATACAGACCAAAGCAAGAAAGGTATAGGCCTACGTTTGAAAATGAAAAATGAAAATGAACTAAGCAGAGTGCAAAACAAAAATTAGTTCAACACTGCAGGCCTCCATTATCAAATCAAAGAGAAGACTACCACCAGAGTGTAAAGTGCAGATGATAGCCTTGATTAAACAATGCTACTCAAACGGAAACTACACTTCCTTGCTGCAGTATGCAATAATAACTTTTAAGTGTGCACTGCAAAGACAGTCAGGCTCTACTATGCTGCAAAACAGATTATCACATTATTTCTCATGGTTCATGTGTTGTTGTCACTTTAAGAGATAGTGTACCTTTTAAAGCAACATTTCCTTTTACTGTTCAAGTATAACATAATTAGAAATAAAGACCTTTCATTGACAAATTTTGAAAAGGTATAGCAGTGACAGAAAATAACTTATGATGGATAATACCTGAGATGTTATATGAGATGAGGGGAAATAATCACAACAGATTTAATTAGAAAAGATACAGAGGCTGAGCTGCAAGGTGAATTGTACTGTATTATGTGGCACACTGGGACATGCTGAACAGTAAATGAAATACCTCGACCTTGTGTAGGTTAACAGCGATACTTCATATAAGTGTTGTTTTCTATAGAGACGACTAAGAGTGAAGTGGTTGCTGGTGGTGGAGGTGAAAGCATGGCGTTGAGTGAAATGAGGATAAAAAGGGAGGCGATAAGTATAGATGGTAAGTAGGAGGATGATTAGTATATGATGACAATGTCAGCTATGTTGTTTACATAAGGTTGTTGAGGGTTGTGTGCTCTAAATCAACATGACAACATGATTGTTAACAATAGTCATA
>JANJYP010070722.1:0-10341 GCA_024605115.1 Rastrelliger brachysoma
CACACACACACACATATATAGGTATGGGTGTGTGAGTTTTTAGTAACTAACTGTGAGTCTGTAGATCTGGGTGCTCTGTCATGGCATATCTTGGCAATAGTAATGTTAGACATGAGTTCATATAAAGATTTATAGACGGGTTGAGATCTTAAAATCTTTAAGATGAATCGCTACATGTCAGTGCGGGGGCCTTTGAACAGGTGTTAGGGAGATATCTTCTCACAGTTGGCTGCTTTCCACTGTTCTGTTGTGTTGCTAAATGAATATTCATATATATGTATAGGTAAATGTATGTGTATGTGTCTTTGCACGTACAGTACAGTGCTGGTCTTGAAGCTTTTACTCATTATCGATATACAAATGTATAAACATAGGGTGATTTTACACTTGGACCTTTTCATCCTTCAAAACGAACTCAGATCGATGACTCAGCATTTTTTGTGCAGATGTGAACACACCAACTGGACTCAGACCCCTTTAAAACGAACCTCTTGAGGTGGTTTGAGTTCCAGCTGACCTTGTCAGAGGTGGTCCACCTTGAGAAGTGGTCTGTGGTCTGAGTCCTCAAGAGGACTGAGGCATCATTAGAGCTGAGATGGACCAAAAAGAGAACCCAGTCCTCTTCACAATGTGAACACAAAAATAACTGAGTTTATTTTCTGTTGATCCACTTTCTGGTCCTCTTTAAGGGGACTGAATTCAGTTCTTTTAGAAGGGACAAAGTGAGAAACCACCCATATACTTTGTGCATTATGCAGTATACTACCTACTCTCTCACACACTGGACTGACTGACCAACTTTTCATAGGCATTTGTAGAATAGCTGAATGGATGTAAGATGAAATTAATACTATTTTGTTTTTCACTTTTTCTGAAAGCTGAATAGCAAGACAATGAAAATAACATAGTTTTTCACCACTGACAAGGTCAGTTGGTTATACCCACACACAGGCACACACTCAAGCACACAAGTAGGCAGAGTAAATCAGGGAATCAGCAGGCCTTTCTGGGACTGAATCTCTGTGTGGAAATTAGGTTCAAACGGCACTCAGATTTAATATTTCCACAGACAAGCCCATTTTGGTCTCTGCAGGCTGAGATAAGCTTTAACATCACCCTGTTTACTTTTTGATGCCTGGTCTTGGTGTCGTTGTCAGTTTGTCTTCTAAAGTTGATTTTTGTGACTATTGTTTCTGATTCACTCAATTTTAAGAGATAGAGGTCAGCTGATCACACAGGTATGGTTTGTTGCAGCTGTCACATGTTCCAATGAGGAAATACACAGTTTTGTACACAGTAGACAAGAGGCATGTAAAGGTGGTAATATAGAAGTGGCATGTAAAGAACTTAATATGTTACATTAGGGGGGTTGTGCTGAGATACTGGTGCAATGATTGCCTGTCTTATAAATGTGCTTTTTTCCCCCAGATGATGTGGCCCGAGAGGCTTAGACATTGATTAATGGGGAGTGACCTCCCACACAGAGATCAACTAACATACCAATGTCTCTGGCTCCACATGTATCTCCTTAATGATTTATGGAATTGATATTAATATCTTTCCAGTAAATGCATTACTAAAGTTAGAATTAGAGGTGAATTGATGTTTTTCAGCTAATGTCAAATAATTGCCTTGTTTCTGTGTCATTGAAGCATCACTGCTTCGATGACTTGCCAGTCTTAATTTGAAGTGAGTCTTTCTTTTAGTGTATATCAGTTATTTTTATATCAGAGTAGCTTTTATATTTATGTCAAACTTGTACCAAGTAATTATTATCCTCTGATACTTATCAAATATGTTCAATTAAGTTATTTTTTCAAATTTATGGCAGAAAAAAGCACAGAAAGATGCCTCTTCATTCACATCATGTCACCGTCTCAGGTATGTAATAAAGTTAGTAGTATTGCCTGTTCACGTTACAGCAGCACAGCACATTTTGCAAATTGCATTTGATTTATTAACTTTTCCATTGCTCTTATAAAACTTGTAGTGTTGCCAAACTTTAGATTTATAGTTCACTGGTGTGGGTGTTTTTTTTCTGCCCCCACCACATTGCATAGAGGTGTATGTTGAAACAGACACCTCACCTACAGGCTACTGATCAGCAGCAGCTCGTATCTGAGCTCTAACGTAATGTTATGCCAAAAATACTAAGTAATTGTGTGGTTCAAATTTCTAAATAAAAGCAGAGAACATTTAACTATAAAAGGATTGATGTACAGATGTAAAAACCCATGCATCTCGATTTCATCCAAAAAAATTGTATCTATTCATGGCAGCTTTACTGATGCACTTGCATCATGCCCATGCATGTCCGTGTATTGATATGTATCGGTTAATCTTCCCATCCCTTATCCATATGATTTGCCATATTTTACCACACTAGTGAATATACTACCTCTGAAAATGTTATCTTTTAAGGTAACCATACTATTTTCTTAGTAGCACTAAACAGAAAACACAGCTCAGGCTGATGGGATTGCCATTTGTTTTGCACATACTGTATTTACAATAAATTGCAAAGCATTAGACTTTGAACTTTTAGAAATTGAAGCTAATATGGCATTGGTTGATATGTCAGGAGATTAAAGATATTATGAATGAACGAATGAATGAATGAATGAATGAATGAATGAATGAATGAATAAATGTATGGACCACATTAGACAACAGTATCCATTAGTGCATCCATTCTTATTTTGCATTGTATGTAAAGCACTTTGACTTGCCTCGTTGCGGAAATGTGCTATACAAATAAACTTGCCTTGCCTTGCCTAGTGGTCAAAATGTTTAAATAAAAGAACTAAAATCTCAACATCATGATGGTGTTAGAGGAAAAGTTGTTTCTTTAGGGACTCCTATCTTTTTCAAATTTCATAGAAATCTATTTCATAGTTGTCAAGATATTTCACTCTGGGTCATAAATGCCAGCTTACATTGTGGCACTAGAGGAAATGTCAAGGGTTCACCAAACTCACTAGGATTCATTCTTTGGGCCCATGAATGCCTAAATAAAATTACATAGCAATCCATCATGGACCAAAGTGGTAGACTGACTGACTTACTGACCAACACTGATATTCCTATAGTATGGCTAAAAACTTGAATGTGATGTTTACCATGCCAGTGTTTGCAATGTTATGCCAATGACAATGCTTCTATAGTGTATAACACAGCTTAGTCTGCTCCCTCAACAACTATAGCCAGATGATTTAAAACAACTAAGGATTTTTAGGTTCACCTATGTTTTAGTATGTTTACAGTAGATTTAGTGCCTATATTCAAATGGTAAGTACCCAATGTATCAGTAAGGTTTATAAAATTAGCTGCTGTTTTTCATACATTTAGTATAATGTCAATGACAGCAAGGAAATTGGAGACTACTAAGTTCCCGCCACATGTATTGCATGTTGCACAGGCATGTATATTTCCTTCTTCATATTTCTCAGAGTTGTTGAAATAGCCTTCTATGACAGCCTATGCCTATTTTGCTCCTCTCAAACCAGATTGAATTGCAGAAACACAGTATTTCAAGCAGACATTTTCATTTGAAATTTATGCAGACCTATAATTCAGTGAGGCTGTGTGCCGAACTCACTTTCCTTCCTTTGGTCGACAGCTATCTGCATCCCATGTACATTTTTATAAAGTGCAGATTTTATTTTGTTGTGTTAGCATAGATTTAGATTTATTAAAACAGACACTTTTATGTAAGCTGTTTGCTAAAGGTATAAAAACTCATTTACATTTAGATGAAGCTTAATTTACTTTATTGTCAGCCCTCTGCTGATCAAGTCAGTGATGGCCTACAGATGCAGTAGGTGGCTCAACCAACAGGTCCTCTGACAATCACTCTAAACCAATAAAAGCCTTTTCTGACTTTCTTGCCTAAAGATAACATACAGTATGATGATGACCTTGACAATGCAATCTTTAGTAGAAATTCAACATTATGATTGCCTTAGTTGATTGAATGGTGTAAGGAATATGCATATTTTCACATATACAGTAAGCCCCCATATTTTAATAGTTTTTATCATCTGTTTGTGCTACTTAGGCCTGTAAAATCACTGTAGAGAATTCAAGACTTTGTTAATCTGTAAACATTAAGTCTTGGCCTGCTGAAGTGTTTTGTGTCAAGAGGCAAAGATTCCTGAGAATGATAAGAGAACCTTCATTGTTTTTTTTTTAGAGTGAAATCCAAATGACATTCTTATCTTGTCTTGTCACATTTATTTTGTCACATACTCCAAATGTTGACACTTTCAGCTAAGTCCCAAATTCTTTTGTGAATGCATCCCAATAATGTTGCTGACTAATGTACCATCTGTCTCTACAAAGGATGACACTGACAGTGCGGGCCTATTGTTTTACTGCACCTCTGGACCGTGCACCAGATGTAATTAAGCACTCATTGATTAGTCCGACTGCTATCTGCTGACAATGGCTTGCATGGTCAAAGAAATTCCCCAGGGGTGACAAGTGTTTAATGGGGTCCATTGATAAGCACAACTCATAGACTCATCTGGCTTTACAATCAATTCAGTCAATACAATCCAACTTATATTACAGACTGGAGAACAGTAATGCACATAGTGGTAATTTCTGTTTGTTAAGACCCAAATAGTCAATAGGCATTAAACTTTTCCTTCTATGAGTTGCCAGCCTCACATAGTATCATGTCACAGATTGTTAAACTAAAAAAATCTCATGCATTAAATAAGTATGTCACACTTAGGTCGACATAACAAATGCTAAGGGAACAAGACCAACTTCTCTCACATATCAATGTGATCAATCCCTGCCATCTTCTCACAGTATTTTTATTAACAAAATACACTTTCTGTTCACAGACCCCTCTAATTATGTAGAGTAAAATTTGACACAGTATAAATTACTGTAGTAATTCACAGGAATAAAAACTCACCTGTGGCCAGATAGTTCATTATAGTATTGTTGTTGTTCTGTAGAAACAATCTTCAAAAGGTAATTTTTTTTTGTGAGAATTTTTTCAGTTTCTTTTTCCCATTTAGACTGGATGCACTCATGCAAGGAACAAAATTAAAAAGACCCTTTACACTTGCAGAAAAATCATAAATAAACAAAAATCATGAGAAAAAATTAAAGCGTTATTTAATTTCAAGCAAAACAAATACCAAATGGATGGTAGTTGCTGAGCATGCTCATGTTCAATGATATTTACTATATACATAGCATTTGTGTGCTGGAATCTTGGAATCCAGTTCACCCACGTGGGTGCTACAGCAGCAGATTACAGACAAATGACAAGGCTTTGTCAAAAGACAGCCTCCAGTAGAATATACTAATTTTGTAGAGAAGTTTTTTGTCTCCTGAGAATTCTGCAGGACTCTTTTTTATGTACAGGCAGGCTTAGGGTTGATTCATCATTTACTAATATGTTCAAGAGGATGGAGACATTTTGAATCCAAAACCAGTACACCTTTGAGCATTCCTAAATTATATGCATGTGCACTGATTTTTGAGATACATACAGGATTAAAATTATTCTTAATTGGCATCTTTTTCTCTGTTAAGTAAACTCTTTTGATTCATTTATAGTTCAGTCATTGATTATTACAAGGTAATGTTATTGCATACTCTGATGATTTGCATTCAAATCATAGCATATATCATCAGACCCAATGAGACTATTCTGTTTGTCTTGTATTTCTTCATACAGGCAAGAGACAAAACCGAGTTTTGAATTTACAACAGTCATAAAATACAACAAATTATTAAGTGACAAGGCTCAATGCAAGGTGACACCATAGGTATACATTGTTGTTTGTGGCTATAAGTACATAAAAGATTGCTTTAAAACTGATTCATTAAAAAGCTGTGAATTGAAAACAAATTTGTTCAACAATATATTTTAACCTGAGATAGCCTTAAACTTACTGCATAGATGATAGCACTGCTGATAGCACAGGATTGTGGCTCATTATCTTTATAGATAATATCATTATTTATCAATAATGCTAAATCATTTGCATAGTTTATATGTCTTTGTTCACATTTTAAGTTTTCTTGATTTAAAGCCTCAAGAGATAAAGTGAAAAATATCTCTTGACACAAGACATGCATGTGTGTCCTCTTGCTGTTGGGTTGTAATGCATAGCTTTGAATCAATAAATGTATTTCCTAATTCCATATTTTGCTTGTATATTTTTCCTTGTATATTGTGTATATATACACATACATGTATACATAGCACACACACACACACACACACACACACACACACACACACACACACACACACACACACACACACACACACACACACACACACACACACACACACGGCAACTACAGCATAAATTAGCTTGTTTTCTGGAGTGTGACTATGCATTATAAGGATAATCCAATGGGTATTTAAAATTTGTATGTATCTTAAGAAGTGGGATAATGTTCTCAGACCATAAAGGAGCACTTAATTCTTTAGTATCTGAAAATACTTAGATAACTGGGTTTGGAGATATTCTTCACTGGATAGCAACTTATTTAACCCAAACCCTAACCCTAGCTTAAGTTAAAAGTAAGGCAGTGCCTGTGTCTATGTTTCATGACAACACTCTGTTTGATTAAATATAGCATTATAGCATCTATTAAATCTTTCAAGCACTGGATTTGCTTTGCAGATTTTGAATCACCCCTCAGTAATGGAAATTGATGAAGAAATCTTTGCTCTATTGTTGAGATAAGGGAAAAAAATTAAACAAAAAAGGCTGCCAGAAGATAATGAGGATAAATGTTGAAGAAAATATTTCCACTGTTCTCTGCTGATTAAAGTTTCATTGTTTTCCCTTTTTGCCTTTTTCCTTAAATTTTCCAACACTGAACATTGTATTTAATCTGTCCGACTTTATCTTCTCCCAGAAATTGTCATGTTTCAGTTGTGTAGTCCCTCTAAAGAATGACTGATTAGAGTCTTAGCCAAAGAAAACTTTAGAGAGCTTATATTTAAGACAGAGAGATAAAAACAGACAGATGGTTGGGAGGCAGAAAAGAAATAAGGAACTATAGAAGAGTCGAATATTGTGAACATTAGGAGGGTGACAGGCTGGTGGTCTGGAGCTGGCAAAGGAGAGAATGCAGTCAGGCTTATCAGAAGATATTTATATACTCCAGAGTGCCCCATGAATCAGCATAGTTGAGTTTCCATTGATTAAAGAAGAGGGAAACGTTTTTACAATCAAGCCAGATGCTCAAAATGAGTGGCTTTGAGAGGCCTGAGCTTGCCGCAGTACAGCTCTCTGCCTCACCTTGCTTCCCTCTCTGCAGAAAATGCAAAGACATAGAGGCAGCCCAAGGAAGAAAATAGATATTTTCGTCTATGTAATATTTTCTTTGAATCAATATGAATGTAATTTAGACATTTTTGACACCTTTCTCCCTATACAAATATTCTACTTGGTATTGCTCTTTTTTTTTTGTTTGATTTTTGACTCTTACTTTGTTTTTAGTGTAGCTCACCGACCTTAGATTGCTCTAACTCTTATGGGCTTTCCAAAAGAAGATCCATTCGTCTGAGTGGGAGGGAGCACTCCTGACATCTGATGTATTGAGAGGCACTCCCAGTCTCTTTGTCTCTCTTACATGTCCTTGGCAGCGGAGAAGCTTCACTGCTCAAATCACTAAATGGCCTCTCCAGTTTTCCCTTTTAGCAGTTTTCTATTCTCTCTCTTTCTTTTAAGTCAGGAGCAGAGTATGGAGATAAATTTG
The DNA here is from genome assembly GCA_024605115.1 of Rastrelliger brachysoma. Taxonomy (NCBI): domain Eukaryota; kingdom Metazoa; phylum Chordata; class Actinopteri; order Scombriformes; family Scombridae; genus Rastrelliger; species Rastrelliger brachysoma. Next base: position 7,747 of record JANJYP010070722.1, read on the forward strand.
AGTTGTCTAGGGACTGTTGGCAAGACCATTGCTTTTGATTTATGCTATTTATTGGCCATTTGTATCCATAAGAGATTACTCTTTATTATTATTGTGTTTTTTATTATTGTCATATCATATCTGTGGGTTTCTTCAGGCATATTTTGTCAATTTTATTCCCCTTTTTGTGTCTTTTCATGCAGTATAAGTTGGGGTGTATTATAATGGCTTGACCTTGAGGGAGGCATCCCATCAGGCATGTCACCAGGTGCAAACACACACATACAGTGTCTAAAATGGTCACTCAAAGCAGGTATAATATTTTTCTTTTTTATTACAAATGGATCATATTACTACCTGAATGCGGTCTTAGTGGCGAACCTATGCAGAGCTTTTATCTGACTCTACAGGTTCCATAATCTCTATGAGAGTTTAGTGTTGAGTGTTTCTCTCATTGTTTTGGTTTCCTGACCTGCAGAGTTACTGTTCTGGTCCAGATTCACAACTCTCATCAGCAGGAGCCAGCTGGCACAACGGCTCTTAAAAATCCACTGTACACTGCTTGCTCAGCAACAAATAAATGACAAGAGTTATTTACTGGCTTTTGAAGATAGTGGAGCATTTACAGTAGCAGCTAAATGGCCAGGTTTTTCCCTTAGCTGTTGGTGGAGAACAAAAATATCTGCAATAAAGTTAATCTATGAATGAATATTAGACAAAAGCACAATTCCAAATGTATGTTAATTTTACTCCATATCTGCTGGATGTGTAAACAGGGAATTGTTTGCTTATGAGTTTGTCATATTGATGGATGAGTGCATAGATATCATCACTAATCTCCCTATTTTGATTTAATTTAAACTTGAAGAGTCAAGAATCAACAAATTATGATTTGATTCAATTCTTGATTGAGTTACAACAGGTAACTGTTTTTTTATCTTGGAAAATTAAGTTTCTTTTGCATCCTGGTTATAAAAAAAAAATCCAGAATAAAAAATAACTAACCTTCCTAAACAACAGTCCTATAAACTGCAATGGTTTCCGCAACTACTCATGTCACATATAACTTAAAATATAACATGGCATCAGGTGGTTTGACAGTTTCTTAGCATGGGAGGATATCAGTGGAGCATGAAATGCAGAGCAAATGAAATAGAGTGATAATGGTATCTGACATTTGGGCCTGTTGCATTTGGTCATGTCTAATCACTCACTGAACACATTGGCTCAGTTGCGCTGGCTGGAGATGTTTCCTTTGCCAGAAAGTAGTACAAACAAACTCAGTGTTTTGTAAGTTAATTGTTGATGTCTGATATGAGCTATACATAGGAGGCCCAGTCAGCACCTCATCTTCTCGAAATGTCACCAAATGCAGCAAGCTGTTTTGGAAATTTTGAGTAATGAAAGGATTTGATTATCAACTGTATGTGTCTGTGAGGTTTGAAAAGGTTGAGGGCATGGATGTTCAGATATTGAATATTGTGAGAAATAGCCCATTTGTAGTATAAAAATTGGGGTTGTTTTTACATCGTGTATTGAAGATGAGGTGTGACAATAACAGGTTTAACTTTGTTGTTGTTTTTAAAATTGCGGCTTTGGGCGCTTTTGTGTTTCGAATGTACTTCACCATCACTATTCATTGGCTCTGGGCCTGCCTCTAGCAGGGTGATACAAGTGTTTTGCGAGTGAAAATTACTGCAACCAGATTTCTGCATTGCACAAGTGCTGCTCGCACACAAGGCCCCAGTGATTCATCCAGTAATTCATTTCCAAGCAATTCCTGACGCCATAAACACAGTTTTAGAGCAGACGTCTCATTTTTCATCCCAGGCAAGACTGTACAGTTTGGGAAAATGGCGAGGATTTGTAATGCTTTACCAGTTCATGTTTTTCAAGCTGCCTGTGTTTATTCTGCTGATTTATTTAGAAAACCTCTCTCTGAGATGAGCCTCATTGATGTGCCAGGGTTTGTTTGATAACACAAATTCATGTACAGAATATGCTTATACAGTGAAGGGTGAAATACTGACTGGAACAGAATTTTGATAGAATATATTTTGGTCTGATTCCAGGCAGCTATCTTGTAGGTCCACTGCTCAAAGTAAACAGTATTGAAATTCACTCCTCAAGGGCGAATACTGTTATCAGGATTTATTTTTTCTGTGGACATTTCAAACAGCACTTAATAGTGAACATGATAAAAATGTGCTTTAGTTATTAGAGGGACTAAAATAGTATGTATTCTAGTTTTAGAGACACTCAGATGCTTGTTTGTCCTCAATTTGAAATATATGTTTATTTTTCTTTAAAAAGCTGTTATCCATTTGTAGTGGTTCAGAAAAAAAACTGAATGAGAAATATTCACACAGAAGTTACATAAGGCATAGAAATGTGAAGAAACACCAGATTGGCTAGAATATCTCAGACAAACAATTGGCTCTTATAATTCATTCAGCCTTTCTTCATGATATTTATTGAGAAGAAAAAGTTGTAAAAACAACTGTGCCATTCCTTGTATAGCTCATATACTGTTTGTTTATCTATGTATCAGACCTTTATATTTCTCATCAAAATCATTTTTTCAGGTAAGAGTTGAATCAAGTTCAACTGGACTTG
>JANJYP010070733.1:0-10677 GCA_024605115.1 Rastrelliger brachysoma
TAAGTTGAGAATATCGGGAGTTGGAAAATATTTTATTCTACTTAACAGCCTGATGTTCACACTGTAGCTGCTGGGGAGAGGACACAGTGTTCTCCTCTCGCTTATATTTTCTCTCCCCCCCGCCCCCCAGAATCTATAATTAACAAACTGGAGAGATACCAACAACCATCAGAGCCCCTTCACAGCTCCTCTTAACAGCACCCGGGTCCAGAACGGAAGAACAGAACACAGCGTTCTTATAACATTTATTGAATTTACCTTCACAGGCTGAGCGCAAACAAAATACATTAGTCCCTAAAATGAAAACAACATCCCTCGGGTGCACTGGTTTGTGACAGAGTTGCTATGAAGGAAAAAAAAAAGCAAAAAGTTATTAGGAAGATATTCAAAACTTAAGATTAAAACAAGTTTTTCATGTTGAGCATTAAAGCATATTATGATAATTGATTTCAAACCTATACAATTAATTTCTTTTATTAATTTTCATCTCTAACGAATGATACGTGTGTGTGTGTGTGTGTAGCTGTGATAAAGACGCCGCCCAGCAACCTATGGATCATGGCCGTCCTCACGCCTCTTTTCTTGCTGATGGTGGTGATCGTCATGGTGGCCTTCATCCTGTGCAAGAGGAACAGGGTCATCTTCAAAACAGGCGCCTTCCGCACCTTCAAAACACGCTCCAAGGTGAGACTCATCACACTCTGTCAAACATCTCCCCTCTCTTTTTTTCATTCTTTCTACTTTCTTCTCTCTTTCTACTATTAAAACCTAAAAAAAAACACCTAACTCTGGAGGTGTTTTAGCATACATGAGACTTAATTCTTACTGTGAAAGTTTGAACTGGGATTACATAACCCGAATCTAATCTGAATATATGACACATCGCCCAGCAAACCGATTGTGTTAAGTCGTTCCTTCAGGTCAGAGAGATGGAAGCCCATCTGTACGGGCATCACTCATTTGTTTTCTCGCTGCCCAATAGCCCGTGGTCATTGCTAATCATGCATGCAGCAAAGACTAATCGGCCGAGAGGAAACAGGCAGGGCTCAGTGTACTGGAAGTTGAACCTTAGGGTAACGCTGGCCCTTTTACAACCGTAGCGTCCACTCTCACACACACACACACACACACACACACACACACACACACACACACACACACACANGTTAAATAAAAATCAATTATTTCAAATGAGCATGCGTGTACGAGATACCTACCAGCTGCTTCCAACAGGTCAGGGTGTTCTGTTGGAACGTGGTACAGACACACACACATACATACACATACACACCCCCGAACAGCAGCTGCTTGTGTCGCCACAGTCAGTGAAGTGGTAAACAAGCAATAAGCCGGCCACGCTCGCTTTTTTTTTTTTTTTTTCAATGAAGAGGCTCTCGACGAAGCTCGGCTTTGTTCACAACATTATAATCTTTGAATTTGATACCATGATTAGATTTACACTCCAGTGAGATTTCCCCGTAATTGGCTCCACAAGCACTGAATAACTGTTGACCGCGCTCCAGTCTTATTCCGGTCAAGCTGTTCACACACAACTTTTTTTTTTAAATAGGAATCTCCTAATGGAGCAATACACAGAATATTTCTATCAGCAGATCAATGAAGACTCACTGCTTAACCATCTGTAAAAGATTCCTTCCTCTGCTGATCAGTAGTAAACAAAACAGGCACACCTGACTAATATCCTGATTAAATTAGCAGTTATTAGCAGGCTGACATCAAAATATACAGGAACTGCTGTGTCGTTTCTTTTAAAAACTCATAAAAACCCAAATATTTGTACATATATTAACACAAAATAAAGTGACTTCACTGAATGGGAAAACTATAAACAATACAATTTTAAAACTCTATATTTAACCTTTTACATACTGTTGATATTCTGACTCATGATTACTCTCTACACCAATTCACATTCACAATTTCTCTATCAGTCATTAATAAATATTTAATTAATCCTTCGTTATTTTATGATCCAGGAGAACATTTTATAGAATATGATTAATACAATATGTTTGAATGCTTTTTTTTAACATAATGATCTGCATATAGAAAATGTATGTCAGCTGCACATCTCTCAAACGTAAAAACGGGTCAAACTAAACGATGATCAGTATGTAAGGTTAAAAATTATTAACTAATAATTTAACAAAAACTCATGTCAATAGATCATTTAATTTTTTGAACATTTTGGCCCACTTTAGGAAAAAGTAATCGAATTTCTAGTGTGCTTTTACAGCTGTCAAATGTGTCCAAATGGGTCTAATTTGACCCAAATAGTATGTAGCTAAGCATTAAAACTGACCAGGTCAAACCAATAAATGAACAGCTTAATTGAATCTTATTTCTATTCTATTCTATTCTATTCTATTCTATTCTATTCTATTCTATATTAATCCCTCCTTGACCTTTTCCCTCTGACTCTCTCTCTGTTTAGACCTCATATCGAAGGGAGGGCAGTTACCACCACCAGGTATTCACTAAGAGACTGGTGTGTTGGAGGACTGACTGAGTGACTGAGTGACCATGTTCATGAGTGAATGAGTTACTGGCGTGTTTTGCTGTTTTTTGACTGACTGACAGCTGAGTCGATCAGCTCAAGCACAACTGCCTCCATCGGCCGCTTTCCACTGTATGTGCTTCCTGTGGTTGTTGCTGGGTAAATCCTTGCATGTGGCTACTGTGCTGTGGACATGACTTACTCCACCATCCTCATTTCCATCAGGAGATCAATAGGAGGCGGGGGTGTGAGAGGGGAAACCTATAACAGGGGTGTTAAATTCACAACCACGTTCCTCAAGATTTAAATTGTTTAAGTTTGTCTTGGAGCGGCTGGATTAACGAGGAGGCACCCGCTCGTAAAAACAGGCAAATGAGCTCTATTTGGTCGGCCAGGAGAAGCCATTTTTTAACCAGGCCTCATAAACATAAAAAAGAAAAGGAAGCTCAACACCTGCGAACCAAACCAATCTAATTTTTTTTTAAGCATCCATAAAAAGTGACTCAAGCTTGTGTCATCAGCCAGGACTGCCTCTCCTTCCAGCTTCTTTTCCCTTCTGAGCCCAGTCGTTTTATCCTCCTTCCTTTTCTTGGATGAAGCAACTCTCTCTATCATCCCACAGTGGCTCAGCAGAAGCCCCACACAGACCCCTAACCCAATTCTTTCTTCCTTTTTTTTTTTTTTTTAAATGTGAGTCTCCATTGGATTATGCCAGTTAAATTATCACGGCTAGACCCTGAGCAGAACAGCAATGGCCGTAGACGGCAGATAAATATATATGCAAAAATCTTCAGTTTCCAGATGCAGCCTTAGTGAGAACCATCCCTGTGGTTACTGTTGCTGTGGAGGAGCATGTCAGCTGATTTGCGGGTTATTTTAGTCCAGCCTTTTCCATCCTCATCCCTCAAGAGGCGAAGTAAGAGGCAGGGAAGAATAGAGGGATGGATGGGTGAGCCGGATTTTTTTTTTTTTTGTCTGTGGATGTAACACGACAGCGTAGCAGGGTGTAAACACCCCAACATTAGCATGTGAAAATAAATGTACGTGATGTATGCGTGTTGTCCTCCTTTCTGTATTACATTAACATTTCAGTTTTTGGAGCTCCGAGGTTTTGTTTGCTTTCACAATCATTTGTAAACATTTAATGTTACTTATGTTTTGTTTTACGAGAGAGCACATGAAATATTTAAAGAGTCCCGAAATACAGTTTGAGATCTCACAAGTGGTGCAGCGAGGCTACATTTGTTGCTCTTATCCATGCTCTTATTTACCCTCTTGCAATCCTGAGTAGCATCATGCATGAGCAACTGAGATGAATATTTCACACATGGGGTTTGGTTTGAGAGGAGCTAGAAGCAATCTGGAGTTAAACGCTAACTGCTGATTAAAAGTCCATCTTGATGAATTTATGATCCTGCAGGGAGTTAGACAAAGAGATTGATACCACTCTTGTATCTGTATGGTAAATAGTACTTAGCTTACCACTTAATTTAGCATAAAAGTCTAGAAACTGAAGTAAACAGAAAGCTTGGTTGTATCAGAAAGTTTTAAAAAATTGCTTAGCAACACCTTTAAAACTCATATGTCTCATGTATGAAATCAATATAAAAAACTAAGGTGGCAAAATCACAATTTGCGATTTAATGGATGGAGTTATGTTTCTATTACTATTCTCAGCGGGGAGCAGTTTCCACTTGCTGACTTGTCTGTCACAGACAAGAAATAGTCTGTTGGTGTCAGTGAGCTTTTTGTTGCCACTGGACAGAACCAGGCTAGCTGTACAACCTCCCCTTGTTCCAGGTCTTTGCGCTAAGCTAACACGACTGCCAGCTGGCTCCAGCTACATCTATATGTCAAACTATTCTGTTAAAGTTCAACTGAAGCTGACACCAGACTTCAGCAGTTGATATTAGTGAGAACTGAGTGTGTATCTTCCAAAGTCTACAGTCTTTGTAGTGCAAAAATTCTCTTTTTGTCTTTTCCCCAGACAGTGTTTCCGTGCTGAGCTGCAGTTGTGGGGATCGTAACATGAAAGGGAATTTCATACTGAGAAGACTGCATTGTTGGAATATACCCCACTTGATTTTAAACAGTTCTTTTGGCTTTCAAAAAGATTTTTCAGCCAATATGAAGACAGAAAGAAAAACAGCAACCAATAGGGCTTACAATGTACTGTACAAAAGGGGATGTGAGTATTGTATTTGATAAATACAACACTCACCTTTAAACTATACACTCTTAATTATTCTTATACACTCTCCTTGAAGCTATATTCCACCTCATTGAATGAGTGTGTCTCTGTGTATTTATGTGCGGCTTGTCCCATGAATACTAACTAGACCTAAGCACAATAATAGACTCAATCAAGTTGATCACCTGTGTGTATTTGTGTGTGCACGAATTTGTGTGTGTATGTGATCTGCTCCCAGCCCCACTTGGCTATCAGTCACTGTGCAGGACAAGCCAAAGCTGCAGATCAATACTGTGTTTTCTATGAGGTCTGCATGTGTGTTGAAGCATTAAACAGTGATTCTGCAAACTCCAGCTGACTTCATCACTCTGCACGTCCTCCGTATAGCCGGAACATTCTTCAGAATGGCTTCAACTCCCCCTGTGCCACTGCATATAAGGCGTGAAAGCCTCAGATAGCTGGCTTCCATGTGGAGTACAATAGAGGTGGAATCAGCAGAAGGAGAAGCAATCCATTTTTCATTTGTTAGCTGTTGAATGACAGTACAATGCGGTGGCTGCCATTTAAAGGTTGTGAGGTATTTTGCAGCACTGTATATCATCCTGCTCCAAGAGTTTATCGAATTGCTAATAATAATAGTAATTATTAATCATCTGATACCTTTATTGATGTTGTGTTTTTCAGTACAAGAGACATACAAATACATACAATTGAAAATGACACAGTAAACAGTTAATGAAATGATGTGATTAAATAAAGGAAAGCTAATAAAACAAACAGTATAATCAAAATAAAAACTAATATAAAATAATAATTTAAATATAGACAATGTATTCACTTCCCTGCTCTCCTAAACAGCAGAAAAGGCAGAGGTTTGGCCGAGGATTGACCAGGAATGACCTACCACAAGATCTCCGGTTNTAATGTATTCACTTCCCTGCTCTCCTAAACAGCAGAAAAGGCAGAGCTTTGACCGAGGATTGACCAGGAATGACCTACCACAAGATCTCCGGTTGCATTCAGGCTCATAGGAGGTCACATATTCTTGAGTGAACCCTCTACAAGCCCTGAAAGTGATCATTAAAATTTTAAAATGCACTCAAAGACAGAATGGGAGCTAGTGAAGAGATTTAAAAAAAAAAAAAACTGTGTGGTGTTATTGCCTGTTGGACCCGGTTACGAATTTTGAATCAGCTGAAGTTTATTGAGGTTTTGTAATGAAAGGCAAACAAAAAGTGCATTGCAGTAATTTAAAATGGATGTTGTAATGATCCGATTTTTAATAGGAATGTTAGATGAGAGGTTAACAAGATATTTATTCTATGATAATAACCAGAGTTTAATTGAAAAACATTTTTATTCTATTAATGATAGGGTTGGGTATCTGTATCTGTACTTGATACCTGGAAGATATCTACCAAAATAAATCAATACCAAGTAGTGCTGAAGCATCTCCCGACAAACGATACCTGCAATTGATCTATTTTGCAGCCAGAGCTTGGAAATATGACTATTTGTATGGACACCCGATCAATGCAATTATTCTTTGATTAAATGCAATATGTGAACAGCCCACTGCCACAGCTGCTACAACCCCATGTGGTGGTGAAGTCACACTGAATTTGAGCTAGAGCACTTAGCAGTTCAGCAGCTAAGATGCCGCCTAAATGCACTAAAGTGTGGCTACACTACACAGTTGTTAAACTGGATAAAAGCAAGTGCAAAAAATGTGTAATGGGTACAGAATGAAGTACACAATTGGTATTTGCAATGCACATGTGGAAGTTGTTTAAATGAGTCAAAGTGTGAGTCACTAGTGTCAAAAGAGATAAAACAGTGTATCGTCATGTCAGCACAGAAATGAGAACCGGTATTGCATTTTTAGTAGTATGATCAAGTGATAGCATGTAAAAGAAAACTAGTAAGGGTCTGAAAATAGAACCCTGTGGAACTCCTGTCCTCTGTAGTTCCTGGTGTCAAAAAGGTGCAGACAGATCCAATCTGTCAGCCACAACCAGCTGCTAAAAGTAGATCATTTAAAAGCCTATGGAGTGCAGATTTTGTTCTATAACTTGCCCTAAAACCTGATTGAAAATGACTCAAACACCACATGAAAGAAATGATCTGCTCTACTGTGATCTTGCAAAGAATAGCAGTTTTAAGATTGGTTTGAAACGATTAAGAGTCATGCCTTTTTGCAAAAAAATAGCTCTACCCTGCAGTGTACCTTTTTTGAACTTATTAAATGTAGCGACTTTTTTGGCCTTTTTTTTTTTTTTTTGCAAGCATGTAGCTCTTTGCTGTGCTTCCGCCATCCGCCCTGCTGGAGCTGAATTTAAATCAATATGGCCGCAGGGGGAGCAGTACATCTCATCCATCTGCTGTACCTCATCAAGCTGCTGTTGGCTGTTGCACTGAGTTCAAATTATACACGAGTAGAAGCTTCTGTTTGATAGTTTAAAGTGAGGAAAATATGGTGCAAGCAGGGTCAAGCCCGCAGTCGCTTCACATGACATCGGTCCCGGTGTCTCATGCCTCCCCCCCTTTCCCAACTCCTGCTCTCTTTCCCTCCATCACTTTTCTAAATGGATATGGAGTTATACTGCCATCAATCTCTGACAGACTGATCAGAGGCGCAATCCCCCCACCATTCCCCTCCCCCCCGTCTGCAGCCAAAGTCTTCATTAAACTGAACCGCTCATACAAGATGAAAGATGGCCATTTGTTAAGTCAACACGCTGTCAGTGGGCATACAGTACGAATAGAGAGATAGACGATGGTGGAGATGATGAAAAGTAGAGGGAGGATTAGGAAGAAAGGTAAAGAGAATTAGGAAAGATGGATGTGCAATGGAAAGAGAAAAAACTCTGAGTCGGTGTCGTAAAACGTGAGTCGTGAGATGTCAGGGCGCGGTTCTTCAAGGTTACGCCTGCCGGCCATGTCATTTCCGAGAATCCATACTGTCTCCGTGTTTGACAGCGACTACCCATCAGCCACATCATGACATCTCTTTAACTGTCAATGTTAAGTGTGTGTCAGGTCGCTGCTGTCAGTTCAACACCCCTGCTCTGACGCCACGTCCAATATTTGCTTCTCAATAATCCATGGCGCATATTGGTGCTGGGATATATTTGGAACGGTGCATTTTCACTCACTGTTTCCCTCCTCCCTTGCCTGCTGCCCTTTTCTGTGCTCGTCATAAACACACACGGACTCACTCACACACACACACACACACACACACACACTCTCATGCTCAACTCCCCAACCTCCCTTCAACCTGTGAAGAGCATGAGGCCATAGGCAAATGAATGTTTGCACTCTCCATACATCTTTCACACGAAAGAGCTACAACTGTCATCATACATCACTTAGGCTGGTAGAGGATGTGCACACACACACACATACACACACACACACACACACACACACACACACACACACACACACACACNGTTTATGCCATGAGGAGAGAGCCTATCCTTCCACAGTCTCTCTATTGAATGTGAGTGTTGCCTATACACGCACATATCAGTTTCCCTCCACACTTAGCTGTGGCTGTATGTAGCCACATGTGTGTTGGAGCATGCTGACGGCACGCAGCAGTGTGTATGACTGATGAATTATTAACGATGCCGTCAGCCCCGATGCCCACGCCGCCTCACCTCACATGCACTCAGGACTTAGCATACATCATCAAATGCATTAGGCGTCTCATTTTTAGAGCTGCTCAAAATAGAAAAGGGGGAGGCAAAAGGAGAAAAAAAAATCAGGGTTTCATCTGCTTTGTTGTGTAACATGAACCCCCCCACCCCTCACATTTTCTATTCGGTAAATTGAAAGGCATTTAGAAATACAAAGTACGTGTCCAGGCCTTAGAGGCTTTAGCAAAACACGTCTTCTCTGCTGTTCTCTTTCTTTATACCCAAACCCCTGACTTCAAAGGTGCTGTTAATCTTGCTTTCTTTATTTATTTTCTCAACTTTTTCATTAATACCAGCTGCAGTGTTTGCAGACTGATAAAAACTGATTTGGGGAGGTCCATCCAATTACCTTTATCTGTAATGGCAGTAAGACTTATCTGGAGCTTTTGTTTTTCTTTTAATATTCAGGAGACAATGTTCTGTTGGCTGTAAGCAACACTTTATCCAGCATGGTCAGTTAGTCCACTACTTTAACTGGAATGAATATCTTGAAGCCACACTTTAAAGGAATGTGCCGTTTATCAAACCAGCGTTACGTATCAGACTCGATCAATATATTTCTTTTTATACCGTATCAAGAGAGTGATTCATTATTCCATTTTAAATGAACACTGTTACTTCTCCGACTTGAGTGTTTCAGTATGTCAAAATTATGACAGGTACTATTCCATTCATGGCTTTTCCATTTTGTATTCATTCACATCTGGAAGAACACATTGAAACAGAATTTCCATTAAAATATTCATCAGGCTAGCTTTCCACTCTGACAGCTCCAAATGCCAACAAATGCAACTTCAATAAATGAAAGAATCATGGCGTGACGTCAAATAACTGCACAGTACAACTTTGTTTTTACATGCCTGGAGCAGCCGCTGATGCTTTTTAACCAATATTTACTTAATGATTATAATTAATAGGAGCCTTTAAGTACAGCTCAGTAATTAAAATTTTATATCGCAAAACAACTTTTTTCCATGCTGTCAATTACTGATGCACATGAGAAGTTCCTGTGAGTGCTTGTGAATGTACAGCGTTTTATTTTGAAGGACTTGGACACTTTTCTTTCTGTACAACTTCGGATTCAGTTTTATTACACATTTTTTTGTATATAAAGTTACAGAATTCAGTTGAAGTCACATCCATATTATGTCAGTCTGACTGTGGTTTGATTCACTCACATATGCTTTTATTTTTGAATTAGTCATGTGACTCCATACCATTTTACATTCTTACAAACATTTGCTGCAGTCAGCGTTACACTCTGCTGTGTTCCTCTGAACCATGCGTCATGGTGTAAGTGCTGTATTTCCGTGGCTGCTTTATTGTCATTGCTCATTACTGCAGGTGATAAATTTCCCATTACTCTGTGTGTAATAAAGATGGAAAACTGGACCACTGTGTAGCCGGTTTTGCTGTCTCTGCATGTGCTTTACTTCCTGGAAACTGCTGCTCGGTCAGGGCACTTTCGGTTTATCCATCTGACATGCAAAACGTAAATGAAGCCTATTCTCGAAAAAACAAAAATCACATTGCATCACCATTGCTCATCATTTATTCTGCCATGGGTTAAGAATGCAAATACTGAAGCATATCTTAGCCATCGTTTTGCCAATTTGATGGATTGATCAAAAAGCTACAAGACCATGTAGCGGTGTAGACCAATTTAAAAAAGTGTTTCTAAATTCTCATTGTGTGTCCATTCTTTTCCCTTCCAGCCTGTCCAGGGCTTTGACTACGCCAAGAAGCACATGGGTCGAACAGATGAGGCCATCTCCGTTACCAAGGAGACCCTGGTCTTGGGGTTGCCTGTGCGTGATGCTCCGCTGTCAATGTCGTTGGATAAGAAGGTCCACCAGGATGGGACCGCCAACAAGAGACCCCCGTCTGCTGACATACACAAAGGAGGGTAAGACAGTGACAGACACTGACACATTTGTATGCTGACAATTTTGATTGTTTCTGTTCTTGTTAGTTCTTGATAGTTTTAGTAGAATACCAGTAAGGTATTACATTCAGCAAGTCAGTGTGATTCACCGTATGGTAGATATTAATTTGTATTTGTATTTTAATTGATCATTACATCAACAAATCTTCAACCTTAATTCATCTGAGTGTGATAACTGGGTGAGATCATAGTAGAAGTGGAGGTGGAGATCAGGAAGCCACACTGGATTTTTTTGGTTCCATGCCAATACCACTATTAGAGGGTAAAAAAATTCTGATGTCAATATATCAACTGATAATGTTATTTTACAGAATATATA
>JANJYP010070759.1:0-10313 GCA_024605115.1 Rastrelliger brachysoma
GGTTAGAGGATGCATTGATATGTTTGAATCTAATGGATAAAAATGATAGAGAGAGACAGGAAAAGACCAGCCCTAACTATAAGCTTTATCAAAAAGGAAAGTTTTTAACCTGCTCTTAAATAAAGACAGGGTGTCTGCCCCCCGGACTGAATCTGGGAGGTGGTTCCACAGGAGAGGAGCCTGGTAACAGAAGGCTCTGCCTCCCATTCTACTTTTAGAGACTCTAGGAACCACCAGTAGACCTGCATGCTGGGAGCGTAGTGCTCTGGACGGTTCATAAGGAACTATGAGCTCTTTTAGATATGATGGGGCCTGACCAAGAGCCTTAAAAGTGAGGAGAAGGATGTTGAACTGATATGATCAGTTCAACATCCTTCCTATTTCTAGTCAGTACGCAAACAGCTGCATTCTGGACCCCCAGTGGTGACACAACTCACCTGTAAACAGCAGACAGGACTCTCAGATGCTATCAGACAGAGCTCTGGGGAGCAGGATGTTTACAAGGCGGCTTGAGGACAGAAACAACAAGAAGACACAGTACAGAGCATTCACTGCGACTTGTCATCCAGCTGCAACTGCTACCACCTCATTCTCTCTCTGTGTTTGTTCGGCGTACTCACAGATATATCAAGTGATGGAGCAAAAACTGCCTCTATGTAATAATCTGCACATCTTTAGTATAAAAAGGCATAAAGATATTAAGTCTAAGGTACTGGCAGTCTTAGCTCAGATCTAACCATAAATCTTGTTCATTGTGTTAGCATAACCTGTTGTTATTTTATGCTCTGACTCCAGCCTGTGATGCGGGTATGGGTGTGGTACAGCTGTTGAATTGATGGCTGAACAGGGCTACTAATGGGTTTTCTATTGCCCCGTGCACTCTCTCTATTCTGACAGCCAAGGTCTGTGGCAGCCTCGCCCTGACACCAGCTAATGCACTAATACACTCAGTCCTCCACAGCCACTCACCAGCTACATTATGACAGATGTCTCCACCTAATACAGCACTGCTTTGTAAGGATTCAGTAGAGGAAAGTTGGCAGAGCTCATCCAATATGAAAAATAGGTCTGGCTTTTGGTTTCTCGATGTTGAAGCCAAATATATCGATATCGATACGATACGTTGTTTGAAATCTAAAGTGATGCAACAGTGAAAATTAAGCATTCTTATATAAAACAGCACAATATTATCAAATGGATACTATGGTAGCATGTAACCCTTGATTTAAGCTAACATTAGCTTCACAAACAGACTAGATGATAGGTTTAGAGTCAGTACTGGTACAATGTGGCTACATGCTAAAGTGATATGCTTAAAATGTTTATAATAAATACAGTTTAATTCTCTATTTGTATATTATCAACAACAATTACAGAGCCAGCTGCTGCCTACCTTTCTGAATGATGTAATGCAGTCGGACATTTAGAGTAAAACCTCTCACTCAGTTGGTCTTTTCCGAGCAGCTGAGAACAGGATGTGCTCTCTTTTTCTCTAAATATTCCAATGTGTGTTCTTTCTTGAGCTAGCCAAGTCTGAACAAATATTAAAAATATCAACACATGTGCACAGAAAGCATATTAAGCAGAAAACACGAAATAGTTTAATTTTGTAGTTTGGCCAACATATAGCTAATTATCTACAGCTGACAAAATCTCAACCAGTCACTAAATGTTCCTTTTCCTTCTTTCGACTTGCAGAGATATTAGTGATGCAACTTTGAAATGACATTGTGACTCTTGCATTTAGAAAATCTTACAAACTCAAGACCTGATTTGATATAAAACTACAAAGAGTCAGGCATTCATTACACAAGAAACAGCATGTGATGACACTAACCCTGATGTTGTTTCTAACCATGTAACCGCCTCACTAGTGCCCCATCAGTGACAGTATTGAGCACATTGCTGCTGCACATTATTCGTAAGTGTATCGTCATTTCTATTGGCTTTATGGACGAGACCTTTCTTTGCTGGAAAAAAAATCTGATTTCTTTTTCACTACCTTAAATTGACGATTTTAAATCACAAAGATGATATTCTAGTGTCTGCTACATTTGTGTTTTCTATCTTCTTCCATATTTTTTCAACTGCTGACTGACAAAAACTACCATGTTACCTGTAATATCAGTCCAGGACTACAATGTTTAAAATGATTGCTCTGGACTAGGGCTAATTTGTAACTATTGAGATGCTTGATAGCAAAAAAATAGGAGAACCCTAACCATTACTCATGAAAACCAACCACAGCTGCCTAGAAGAGGCATGTAAAATTGCTGTTTTCAAGAATTATTATCAGATTTTCCAGTTGCAAAGAATAGGGTGGATATATACTTTATCACATTCAGTAGTTCAGACCCCAACTTTTCTTGTCTACATGTCCTAATCCCAATACACTTTCTCGATGGTACGGCTTTTTTTTTTTATGCAAGTCATTCTTATCCAAAGTGTCAGCCAAATGAATGTAATATAATACAGCTTTATTGTAAAAGGAGAATCCATTTCAGATCGCTTCCTCAAGCTATTCCTGGCATTCACATCTTGAAAATTCTTTTTATAGAAGCTGAGCCAGCACACAGGATCTCATGTACCTATTGTTAATGCTCACTCGCAAGAACACTTGTGCAGAAATCTGCTTTAGATGTGAGAGTGGGTATGACTTCCAGAAGCATCAACAGGATGTCCATTTGAATAAATCAATTCTGCCTCTCTCTCTCTCTCTCTCTCTCTCTCTCTCTCTCTCTCTCTGTCTCTCTCTCTCTCTCTCTCTCTCTCTCTCTCTCTCTTTTTTCACTCACTCACTCACTCACTCACTCACTCACTCACTCACTCACTCACTCACTCACTCACTCACTCACTCACTCACTCACTCAAACACATGCTTTAGAAGGCAAACACTAGTACTTTCAGATGTTACTCCCAGCTCTTGATATTTCCTTTGTTATGCTGGATGAGAATTCACACGTGAGGTAACCTGCACCCATACGCCACTTCATACCATCCCATCCGTCTTCATTACACTGCGAGCTTTAATGTTCCGCTGTTGTCTGTCTGTCAGTCTTAAAGTACTTATTGGTCCACCTCTGGGGAACAGAGATGAATGACAAAAGCGTGCAGGGCTCTGAGCCTCAGTGTGTCTCCATGTCTACACAGGAATTCATACAAGCTTCTTGTATGATTGCTAATGCTAGTTTCGGAACAAGAAAGTTTTTCCACACAAAGATACGGTGCACATACTGAAATAAGATTTGTGTTGATACCTGTCAACATTTCAGATGACCTTATTCATGCAGTAAAACCAATAGTAGTGCTAAATATATGCAAGTTAGGCCTGAGGGTGGTGTTAGATAAAGCAATCAAGCTTTATTTATATAGCACTTTTCATACATTAAGAATGTAGCACAAAATGCTTCATAAAATAAACAAAAATATAAAAAAATATAAAACATGCAAAAGAGAATGCAAAATGTAGTAAAAAAAACCCACCCTCTTCCCTGAAACACAAGGTCAATCTCACAGGAACACATACACACAAACACCCTGTAGTAAATGGCAGTATAATGACGTGGCAGAACACTGAGGAACCATGGGAGGATAGGCCACCTATGGGGGCTCATCCACACTGAGAAAAGGAGAGACCAGACTATAAATGTTCATCCTATCTACTATTAGCATGTCACCCGGTGTCAGTCCTGCCTGTGCCCCCCCCAACGGTGCCACCTGACGGCTGTGTGTTCATTTTACCATGAGTACACACAATACACAGAGTGCACACAGCAAAAGAAAAAAAAAAGATTAAGGGAAGGGGGATGTGATGATGACATTGCGCACATATAGGACGTAAATAGGTAAAATGATTCAGATTTGGTGTTATGTTCTGCAGAGTTAGATGAGTAAAACAGCAGAAGAACCTGCACTTATCTTGCATAAATTACCACTGTTAGTACCGTTAAGAACTGTTCAGACAAATGCTTTGAGAGCGATTAGGGTTAGGGTTGAAACATCCAGAACTTTATTTCATATCTGTGGAACCATTGAGGCTAAAAGTGGCACATTTTTATTCCTGTGTGGCCCCATGTCCTCATAGAATTGATGTGATGGTCGTGAGCACATCACTATACTGTATGCATGAGAGAAGCCTCTGACAGTAATGTTGGTGAAAGTTCAAGTAGTCAGCAGAGCACTGGGAATGGTCCTCTGGGTAGCATACCATAGATACCATACCATATGTTTTAGCAGTATGGTTGATGATGTAAGTGTTGGATGGGCGCAGACTATACAATCGACACACCATAACTATTATCAAGAAGTCACTACCATTGGGGTTACCAGGCATTGTCCTTCATTGTTTCAACACCCACACCCTGCTTCATATTTATTTAATCCTGGAGTCCAGTTGACACCACCCACAGTTAGTCAGTGAGGTAGTATTTCATAGTTTCAGATTGCCTCTTGAATATGCATGTTTGCAGCCTTGCTTCCCTTAAATAAATAAGAATGATGAAGAATAATAAAAATTGCTGACAGGAGACGTATTGCTGGTTATGGTAACCCAAACCAGGCTCTGCAGCCTCCTCACTAGAGAGTATAATCCAGTTATCTCGGATACTGGAAGTTTGGGTCAATATATCCCAGTTGAGAGGATCAAATTTAACAACTTGCTTAAAATTAAATAGATATTCAAGTCATCTGGATATGGTTTTAACCACCGGAATCAGCCTAGTTTCATCCCACTCTGGCCTTTTTGTCCATATGTGGAGAATTTACACTTTGAACCCATAGCAGTAACCTTTTGGCTCAGTAATCCATTTTTAATTGCATTTGTGGATTCTAAGCAGGGACTAATAAGTAGCCCATATACATCCATTTCCCCAATCCTGTTCTCCAACTCTTAACATAGTCCTTCCAGTGTGTTTTGGTCGGCCCTGGGGTCTGAACCCAGTTAGACATGCCCAGAAAAGCTGTGTAATGAGTTGTCCACCATGTATGTTGATCACAAGTTCCTCTACTGGCTCCTTTCAAAGTGGCGGAATAGTAGCTCTACTTCTCACTATTATAGAATGTCTGAGTTGGGTAAACCTAGCACTCATTGCTATTGTTGAGAAGCTGTTAAACTGTAAAGTCTTAGCACATAATAACACACAACCTACCTGTCTCACCTTAGCTCTTAGTAACAGTAGAGATGCACGGGAAGGTATTTTTTAACTGTTTGCCTTTTTAATTCTATGCAAAACACTCTGCAAATAAAGGCATTACTATTGTTTTCTTTGATACCTTACATTAAATGGCACTAGCTACCTCAGCAGTTCAAATGAATGCAGGGCAGATAATAGCTTATTTTCCAGTCTGGCAGCTGTTACTTTACTGTGGCATAAGCTGCAGGACCTCTATTCTAGATGCTAGTGTGTCTATCATTTATTTAACATTAGCTTGTAACCCTGCAGTCTGTCATATTAGGTGTTTGGACACCCACTCTGTAGTTGGAAGAGGGTAATTCGATGATAAATTATTTAGTAATTTTTTAAGGTGAGGCACCAACAGTTAACACCCCTCTTTGTCCACCCCTCCAACAACTGGATGTTGAAGCCAGCTGTTGTAATGTAGCAGCCAATTATGCAGATTACAGTCTTGAGATTGCACACACAAAGCTCACATTGAATGTTTAGTGCACCCGAATAACTGTTTGGGTTCTTTTTTTTTGACAGCAGACATATTAATCAAAGCAACCAGCACATATATAGTAATCTGTATCTGTGTATGCCTGTGCCTTAGCCTGCTGTCTTTATCAGATATATCCCACATAAAAACAACATGTCTGACAGCAGCCATAGCAGCAAGTTATTTTGCCCCCATGCTATCCACAGTTACTCCTCAATAATATCTTCTTTGCAAGCAGATTCAATTAAGACAGGCCTGTTTTTGTAATCATTCTCTGCTCCATTGTGTTACTGTGCTGGCTCAGATGATGTGCTACGGTGTTGTCTTAGAGACAATAAAACATTTGAGAATGGGGGACATGTGCTGACCCTTTGCTCCACCAGGTTTGGATGCAGCTGTAGGTTAGAGGTTACATGGCTTTGGGGAGTTGGTGACGCTATTAGGTTTGACATTAATTCATTGATCCAGATGATTAAATGCTATTCAAGCTTCATACTAAAAAGAGAGAAACAGAAAGAATGTGATCATGTGTGATTTAAGACAGAGGGGTGTGTAGATGGACAGAGTGGTGGAACTCACCCATAACTTTATTTGATAGCTCTTTGATGTGATATCAGGTTTATCAGTGAAATGTATGGAACTGGAGTCTACTAACAGTGAGCTGAGTCTCAGATTTCATACTTCTATACTTTCACATATTATTTTGAATGCATCAGTGCTTTCACACTGAGAAGTATGGGATAAATGCAGTTTGCGGATGGTGCACTCAGAATGGTCAAAAAGTGTGGAATTATGGACACTTATCATCCTCAACAGTTGCCATCTTAGGTATGTGGCAGGCAACGGAAAAGGACGATGTAACTTTCTATTGTATTCTGCACAATATACATATATTATTCATTTATTATGATGTGCAATAACATTACTCTTGTAAATAATGTTAAGGATGTCACTGTATCATCTCTTCTATTTACTGTCCACTGTCTGCTGTAAAGATGCAAAATTCCCCACTGAGACAAATAAAGGAATATTTTATCTTAACTGCAGTGAACATCACTGCATTATACAAATGTATTATACATGTGTTTATACATAGTACATTATACTGTTGTCATGTAAGCCATCAGTGGGTTTATTAGGTTAATTTAGGAGTCAACAATAACGTGAATGCTAATACTGTGTTGCTGATGCTAGGCTGCTAAATAACATGTTGAAATTTCCACACTACACAGACTGTACACAGTGTGCTAACAGAAGTATGTTAGTTGAGACACAGCATATAAAATTGCAGTTCTGTTAAAATAGGTTACGTAGTTAAAGCTGCATCCATAAAAATTTCAATATGAAAGTATGTAAACCTGGTTATAAACATGACCTTATAAAGTTGATATTGCTATCATATTAGCAAGCAGTTACCTTTTTACACATTCAGCAGAAACATTAGCAAAATTAGCATTCATTTGGAGCTGGTGAATATAAGTCCAAGACTCACACTCCTCCATTAGCTGTATTGCAGCCAAAGACAATTATTTTTCTCAAGGTTTTGGCGACAACCAAACTGGCTCAAACAAAATAAACATTGGACTTTAATCAAATGGACATAAACACAACTCCAAATGAGTGATAATGTTGCTCTTTGTCTTCAGCATGTGGAAATATCCTAGTGTTTACTGACACATTGTTCATCTCCTGCCAGTGTATTCACAGCCGTTGCATGTATTAAAGTATTTTACTCTCTACTTAAACCACACAAAAATTATATTGAGTGGAAGCGACTACTGTAATGCTGCTTAGTTCTGAGAAAACAATGAAATCTACAGTATACACGCTGAATGAGAAATGAACACGCACTCCTGAATGATAGGAAGGTGTCGCAATGCATTTCAGTAAATCATCTCACCACTGGGCAATTTCCAGTCAGATCAGATTAACCTCCCAAATTAATAACCTGAGTGTGAGCCCTTGCTCTAAGAAATTCAGTAAACATGAATTGACTGGTAGAAAGCTCTCAGGCAGGGTGGATGTCACAACAGAGAACATGAGCCTGTAGTATTTGTCTGCCGCTCCAGTGACAAATCACATGCAGCCACACCAGCGCCCCAACCTATTTTTTCGTCCAAAATAAAACAAAAAACAAAAAAAACAAGCCATTGATTTTTACAGTAGAGGGAAAGAGTGAGGCAAGGATAGAACCCGTTATAGTGGTGAAGCCAGGCGTTTCTCTCTTAAGCTCTGTTCTTAACCTGAGTCGAGAAGGGAAATACAGCTCAGCGCTTTGCTCTCATCAGCACTTATGTGCTTATTGCTCTTCAGAGGTGTGGATGTTACCTTTAACTTATCAAAAACACAAACACACTATGTGTCACACATCAGAATAACGAGGTCGATTCTTGGTGTAGCATATTAATTTCTTTTATTTCTGTAAGACATGAGAATGACACATCAGCTTTCTGGCCTGTTGTGTTTTTTCTGCAATAAGTTACTCAGTCAAAGGTCTCACTCCACTACTGACAGACTTCAGTCACCGAAGCCTCACACCTACAGCACCCCTTGCTGACCATTTGCCACAATCAAAATAAAACAGAAATATCAGAAAAGAACCAAAAACACAAAAATTACATCAAAAATGTAAGAGTTTTCATTTTAAATAGATGTAAAATGATGGGGACATTATATTTTCATCCTTTTTTCAGGTCTATTAAAACTACTCAGTGTCACATATACAGTGTGTTCTATATAGATAAACACACGCAGACTCTTCAGATACTTAGTTTAAGTCTGATTTTGAAGGACACATAACTGTAAAACACTGTTAATTATTCCCAACAAATCTGAATGAAGAATGAGTGATAACTAAATGATGGTAACTGATAACTGATGATGATGATGTTGTCGGGTTTTTCACTCTCACTTGCTTTAGTTGTTTGTGTGTGGAGGGTACAGTTTGGGTGGATTGTATGGTACTATAAGGTCAAGAGTTTAAAATGAGATGGTTTGTCCAAAGTCATTTTTACTATACAAACAGTTAAGAGTTGAGATGCTTCTACACTTGTTAATTGAAAACTAAAGGTGTCAATATTCTATCTTGTCTGGAACAGCTCTGAACTGTTCCGGACAAGATGCCATTTTAGCAAGATAATCAGTGAAATTCTCTTTGCCTATCAGTGGTTTGAATGTTTTGGTTGATAGGTTGTATCTTATTCCTCTCTGTCTTAGAGCTTCATTGCTGTCCAAAAACAACTATAAACACATCAGTGAGCCACTAGAGTAACTGGGTGATATGTTCCCTCATTACCACGAACAGAACAATTTTCATTGCCTCAATCCTATCTTCTCTAAAGGATCAAATGTGGATTAATTCGCCAATGAAAGTACCCTGACAGTAGCCAGCTATTAAAGGAAATTGCCAGACCTTTGTTTTTTAAAACATGTTTCCATGTTCAGTAAGAATCAATGATCTTGAACCAGACAAAGTTTACCGAGGTCAGGCCGTTTTGAGAAACAGACCAACACATTGCTTCTTTGTGTTTTTCATGAAATCAAGTGACAAAGATTGACTTATTGTATAATAACACACAAGCATTAATGATCCTCTTCTTTTCTGTGTTCAGGCCAATGATGCCTCGGGGAACACGTGGAACTGGCTCTACTTCATCCCCCTCATCATCATTGGTTCCTTCTTCATGCTCAACCTGGTGCTAGGTGTGCTGTCAGGGTGAGTACAAACCTCCAGTCACATTCTCAGTACTAATAGGGTCCACCTTACACCTAAGCAGTCCCAACATGTACTTGTGTTCATGTAGCTCAAGCTCCTTTAGTTTAGGATTGAAAAGGTAAAAAACTGGGTACACTGCACATTTTCCTGTTCCTTCTCCAGATTTAAAATCAGGAAATATAGGTATTAATTGTCTTAATTTAAGTCATGTACAGTACTACTTTCTACCTTTTGTACATGCTTTAATTTAGCATTTCTAATATATTCATTTCTTGTGAAAGAAATGGTTACCTAAGAAAGGCACATGGACTTTTACTAGTTAATTAATCAGTTCACTTTTTTTTCTTACATTTTAGCTGGCCTTTTTTGCAATGTATAGGAAAACAAGATGATTGTCTAAAGCAACATCTACACTGCAAAAACTCAAAATCTTACTAAGTATATTTTTCTAATTTCTAGTCAAAATATCTCATAACACTTGGACTATGTGTGAAGGCACGCTAACTGACTAGCGCCGGGTTGTCCGGGTAGAGTAACATACCGGCCAAACTGTCTTCAGTGCAGCCCATAACAGCAGAGGAAGACACANTGGGTTGTCCGGGTAGAGTAACATACCGGCCAAACTATCTTCAGTGCAGCCCATAACAGCAGAGGAAGACACACACACACACACACACACACACACTGTGCTCCCACCTTGAGATAGTGGAAGTCATTATACAGAAGGTTCTGCCATTCTTCCTTTCGGTTTGCCTACCTGACCTGCACTTCAGTATAGAACTTGAACCGAACTCTGTGGGGGATGGGGGTGAGAGCACAGCATGTGTGCGTGTCTTCCTCTGCTCTCAAGTGAAATGATCTTGCTGCATGGACAGATAATTTCACTTGTTTTGAGTATCTTTTACCCAGCGGTGAAAGTGGTTTGAAATTCTTGCCGGAACTG
>JANJYP010070821.1:0-11393 GCA_024605115.1 Rastrelliger brachysoma
AATTTTTAGATCACTTGGATGCACCGTCACTTGTTGGATTAAAAATCATGGTCGACATGTCCAACAGGAAGTCCCAGGCAGACACTACAGAGGAAGAAAAGACTTTGCACTCTGAAAGATTGTCTACAGCAACTGGCACTGAATTTGAACATGCTGGGGTTGCTGGCGTGACTGCAGAATGCACCACACTTTATGAGGAAATGATGAATAATGTTTGTGCTGGCACAAAGGTCCTGTCAAAAACAAACACCTTCCAAATGGGTAGACTTCACCCAAAGACTGAACCAAGTGACCATTTTGACTTCTGTGGCCAAATGAAGAGAAAACTGGATGAGAGCTTTCGGAATAACCTGAATTCAGTTGTAAAGAAATCCTGCAGAACAAAGCACAGATTCTACATATTAGTGACATCAGATGATACTTTCTTTGAGGAAACCAAGGTAAGACATATTTCTAATACAATGTTTCTAATAACTTAATAGTGTGCATTCTTAAACAAATGAAAGCGATATGCCACCCAAAAGCAAATATTTTACTTTTTATACTCATCAGGGTCTGAAAGGTGCTGGGTCAAAGATATGATGATTGGGTATTGTAGCCATTATGGTTGATGAAACCCTTTTGAAAAATCCAAATGTCTCAACCTATTTCTGCTGTCCATTTGTATGCTCAGTGTGTTCTCACATTAAAATTTCCTTTCAAATATCTTAATCTTCATAAAGCTAAATTAAAAAAGAAATACACATCTGTTTAATCAAGAGCAGGCGCTTAGTTTGTGCATTATAGAGCACCCACTTCCTAGTCTTTCATCTTGTTATTCTGGGTTGTAAACTCATTGCTTCACTTCCTTCAACAGGAAATGAAGACATGCTTAATACACATTTAGAAGCATACATTTAGTGTAGATAATGACAAGTATATAAACATAATAAAGTGGATATAATATATTAGATACTGTAGTAGGACACTTGACAAATGTACACTGTGGACAGCTCTACAGAAAACACATGAGAAGGCTGCCTTTGAGATAGGCAGAAGCAAGAAAAGCAGCACGTGACGTCCTTTATTTAAAGCTTGGAAACATCTTTCCTTGGAAACTCGTCTTCATAAACAAGATTCTCATTGCTTTTATGTTTTTAAAAAAGGAAAGGAAGTGATTGGCTAGAGGATATCACCGACCTACCAGCCAATATTAATGTTTGGCAGCTATACTTCAGTATGGGAACATGTTGTGAGGTTATACACTTCACACCTCCTTTAATTTTGCAATTTGCAGGCATATCCACAAGTTGTCAAACATGGATTGCAGAGGGTATGCAGGTGCCTGTGGCACAGTAATTGTTTAGTTAAAACTACAAATGCAGAAACTTGTTTGCTCATTTGATGGGTTGTGTCTGTCAATTAAGATATAGGGGATGTAGTTGTACTAAACATTATGGTAACGCATTATAGTAACACACTACATATCAGTAGAAGAACCAAAAAGGTTAATCTATTTCCTGGCTTTTGTTGGAGGATGTGTTTAGCCACATTTGGATGAAAATATGACTAGTGCACACTGGGTATATGCATGAGTAACAGGAGGGGTTTGAGATATTTATATAGTTGTTTTGATACTTGTGTAGACCTTGAAATCCACTGTAACTTTTATGAAACAGCTCATACGTTCTGTTCCTCACAGTGAAGCAAAATATCACTCATGCACAAGCCTAATTGTAATTTTAAAAGTCATTTCCCCTTTATTTTCAAAAGGCACAGTTAGAGGCAGAGGGTCATACTGCTGTACAGCCATCCCAGTTCTTCCTTGGTGAGGATAGTTCTTCATCTCTTCTCATCATCCTCAGGAATGAAGACATTGCAGAGCACATTTGTGAGGTAACAAATGAATTGGTGTAAGATATTATAAGGAGAGTTTGACTAAAAAAAAACTTAAATTAATGACTCTGCTTTCTTCTATATCAGGTTCCACATTTGCTGGAGCTGAAGAAGTCACCAGGCGTGCAGTTTGCAGGAATTGATGAACCAGATGATGTTGTGAATCTCACCCACCAGGAACTCTTCACCAGGGGTGGTTTCATAATGCTTGACAAAGCCACACTGGAGACCCTCAGTCTTTGTATGTGTATTTGCCAAGTACCCGTTTTTTGTCTTGTGGTTTTTGTGTTATATTTCATCCCAGTTTAATTAATGATCTCACATTTGTATGAATTCTTAGGCAACATGAAAAAAATGTCAGAAATCTTGCAAGAGCTTAGCAGAACGGGGAAGTGGAAATGGATGTTGCACTACAGAGACAGCCGTCGCGTGAAAGAAAATGCAAGGTAGGGTGTGCTGTGTAAAAATAGTCTTTTTTTCAGACTTCTCACTTCTCTATATGGCAGCCCACAGCTGTTAAAAAAAACCTCTAGAAATCTTACAAATCTGATCAGTGTTCAGTCGACAAAAGATAATGTTACTCAAATAACTGAATCTCTTCTTCCATGTCCAGGTTGAGTGCAGAGGCAAAAGAGAAGAAGCACTTCTTAAACTGGTGTCAAGAAGCTGGACTTCTGGAGGTCTTGCCTTACCACGAGTGTGATCATGTGACAAGAGAGCAACCTGACTATCTCTCCTGTCTGGTCCGCTTGCAGGTTCAGAATGTGTCAGCCCGATATCCTGTTTTTGTAACTGGTGAGACACTAATGCACTAATACATTATCCGTACCTCATTCATTGAATCCCATCACATCGTTTTTCTTTTATTGGAGATGTACTGTAGTTGGCAAAACTTTTGTAAATATTATATAATTAATTACAAGTAATTAAGAATGATTGCTTTCAGTGTTTCTCCCCTTCATAGACTACTTTATTGACTGAACAATCCAAAACATATATATCGATACCTGCAAATATTTTAGTTATTGTACAGCGTGAAAGGATTAATGATTTATTTTTCTTACAGATACGACAACGGACATTGCATTTGGGAAAAACGGAATCTTAATAATGACTGTTAACTCCTTCCTGACAAATTCTCCAAGTGAAACATTTACAGTCTGACCTACAAAATGTCAGATGCAGGAACTCGTAGTTGTGCTGATTTAAGTGCACAGCAATAAAAACCTCTTTGGCCAGTATGCCAGTCATTCTGTAACTGTGATTTCAAGGGGTCATCACAATTATTATATGTACCAGCTCGCTCTTTTATATGCAGCAGTAAATAATGCCTTATAGTTGTTTTTTATGTTAATGCTGTTCATTTGTAGAATAAGTTATCTTATAAGTATATTATATTTTTAATGTGATTATAAATGCTATATATTTTGTTTCTACGATCTCGACTTTATACATGCAGCACAATCATTAATAGTGTTTAACGACGAGGCTTTTGTTGTTGACATCTCAGATTTAACTTTTTTTTAGGTGAAAACCCTAATAGTTGTACCCTGTTCAAGCCAAACTAGGCAGTTTTCAAGTGATGTGTATTAGATATTAAAATGATACTGTTGACTACAGTGCGACAAATGATAAATATGTAAAAATGTTGACTCACTTTGTACAGTGACTGACAATAAAGAAGTTTGTTTGATTTTTTTTTTTTTTTTAAATCCTTTAAGAGAAACAGAAATATGCTGGATGAAAAATATTCACTTCCTATTCACATCCTGACTATTCCTGTGCCAGTGTTTCAAGAACGAAGTGGTCTCCATCTTGCTGTAAAATGAGTCATCTGAAATAAGCAAAAGAACTCTTCACTCAATCAGAGGGGTGGGAAAAAATCTAGTTCCAGTTCTGGCAAAAAGTGGGAAACAAAATTTGTTTATTGTTTTGTAGTTGTCATTTTTTAATTGACAACTACAAAAAAAATAAATAATTGAATTGAGCTTCAAATTCAATACTCCCAAGACAATAATGCATAAATCAAAACTGTTGTTAGAAAATATACTTTATTTGTAAACTTGTTTAAAGTGGCTGCTAATGTTGCTTTAAAGTTTAGGCTCTAGGCTAGGCAATAAAAAGATAACGCTCAATCGCCATGGCTTAGATAAGACAGTAAAAGATGAAAGGTCACATACCTAGTACTACTATAAGAAAGCTCACTCAGGGACAGTACAAATACCATTGAGCTTCAGAGATGAGAGTTACACAGACATGAGTGGATTATGGTCTGTGAACGTCAAATGAAAACCCCTTATTGGTAAATCATAAGAGGCATGTTAAGATCCATATCCATCTTCAAATGTCAACCAAAGTGGTTGTAGGCAAAGTTGCGCAATAAACAGGCAATGGAAAATTACTATGATCTTTGTTTAACCAGGAGAGGGCCTCACTGAGAATAGCAGCCTTTCTAACAGGAGTGTCCTGGCAAACAGCACATGCAATGAAAGTCACAAAACATGTTGTGACAGACTTATAATGAATATGGTCAAATATGAAGATTAATCAAACATTACAAGATGCAAAGATAAAAAAACAAGACAGTGCATGGAAATCCTATAAATGATCACAAAAATGTAGATATGTCCTAATACACCAAACAATATTTAAGAACATACTGAAAGCACTTCTTAAACAACACAAACCATTTAAACTAAATGAGTGCAATTATGTTCTTGATCAAGTTTTGCCTTGAAAGTTAAGTTATGAGGAGGTAAAGGGTTATATGAACTGGAACAGATCTATGGATTTGTCTGAAAGAGAAAGAAATCAAATGATCTGGTGCTTGAAAATGAAAGTGAGGATAAACTGAACTGTAAAATGAAAGTAAGATTAAACAACTGTAAAATGAAAGTAAGATTAAACAACTGTAAAATGAAAGTAAGGTTAAACTGAACTGAAAATGAAAGTAAGGGACCACAAACAGCCATTTTTGAGAACATTTTTTATAAATATATGTATTGAATGTGGTCTTGCATATTTGAACCTTCAGCTTGTGTGATTACAAAATGAATACTCTGTCATTTAGAAATGTTTTTATTGACAACATACACATACAACTTGTTCAAGAAAGACTTTTGAGACATCTTGCGATAATTTCTATTTTAGCAAATTAAAGTTCAAGTACAAGTTACTGTCACTGAAAATAAAAAGCTCAGATCTTACCATGCATTTAATATTACTAACCAATACTAGGTTGAAAGTTTTTAAATTGAAAGTAAAACTGAAACTTAAAATAAACTTTATACTATTTTAAATGGACTTTGAAAAAAGGCAGAACTAAATGTTTCTACTAGTTTAGGTCAGTATGATTAAGATGTAAGCTAAGAACATTTACTCAATTATTATACTTACAGTTTTGAGGTACTAGTACTGGGTGTTTCTAAGTTGTTAAAAGCTTAAAAGTGGAAAGTTTCTTTGTGCTCTCCAAGAATCAGATTTGATTACAGGCACAAGTAGTTTGAAAGTCAGTCTTTGTCCAACAACATCCGTACCTACTCATGTGTGAAGCTTGAAACCAATACAGACGCTGAGAATAGACTTAACAGTGAGTTAGGAGACATCTGGTGTTCAATGGTAAAACTGAAATGAAATGTATTTCCGCATTTATTGATTTCCTCGTTTTTTTTATGAGGGAGAAAGGGGGATTTTACGAGATATGTCAACTTTATTTGAATAAAAAAATATTTAAGACACAAGTTATGATCAAAGTAGAGTATTTTATTTACATCTTAAAACACATCAACATCTGAGTACTTCCCCCACCACTGGCCTGATTTCAGTGGTCGTTTCGTTAGTTAGTTGGTTAGTTAGTTAGTTAGTTAGTTAGTTAGTTAGTTAGTTAGTTAGTTCCAGATGTTCTCCAACTTCAATGTGACTCAGCGAATGAGAAGAGAAAACCGAAAGCAACTGGATCACGAGTTGTTTTTCATGATCGAGCTCGTGATCAAGATTGTTATTTGTCTAGAGACACACTCTTTTCAATATTAGAGTATTTTTATCAGTACGCTAAAAAAATGTTGAGGTAATAACGCTACAATATCTACCTTTTGCCTGAGAGAGAGCTCCTGCGCGGCGCTGCTCACTGATGAACCGCCTCAACACATCGGAGCCCTGGAGTTAGGAGCTCACTTCTGCGCATGCGCGGCCATGATTTCGGGGATGGGTCTATCGATTGGAAACAAGATGGCGACTCTGGCAAAAGCGCCAATATATTTACTGAAGTAGATGTCCAAAATTATCCGCCATAGCGGGTTTTCTCAAGCCCCTCGCGGGGTTCGTGAAACATGAAGACCGGAGGCATGTTTTGGAAGAGGGATTGACCGGGATCAAGACTGTAACAAAGTCAGCGAGATGTGTGAGAGCTATGCCCGCTCGCTGCTGCGTGTGTCGGTGGCGCAGATCTGCCAGGCGCTGGGCTGGGATGCGGTTCAGCTTACTGCGTGCGATCTGCTGTCCGATGTGCTGCATCGGTACATCCAGCAGCTGGCCAGGGTCTGTCACCGGTACTCTGAGCTCTGTAAGTGCTTCGTTTGTCTTGCCGATTACTTTTTAAACCCACAAACCTGAAGTAGACGATCACGTTGTTGTTGACTGGGTCTGAACTGGCGCCCCCTAGCAAAAGGTTGATGTGTCAAAAAGTACAGTAACGAGAGAAAAACAGCGTCCGTGTGTTGTTTTAAGTGTGGTTAACACTCTGCAACAATGGAAAACACACATATATTCATTTTAGTTAGGTATATTAGCTGTGTCACGCTTCAACCTGTCACTCTGAAACCTGTTGAGTATACTTACTGTTAGCTTTAATGTCAACATCAGTCAGTGTCACTACAACACAATGTCTATTATGTTGTCAGACATTAATCTCGGCTGTCATCAACATCAGCAAATAGAGTAAATTTAATTAGATTATTTATAGTTAATGACTAAACAGCCTGATGTTTACTAATGGTTTGTTTTGATTCTGCATTCCAGATGGAAGAACTGATCCAGTGCTGGACGATGTCAGCCAGGCCTTCAGGCTGCTGGGGGTGAGTCTGAGTGAACTGGAGGACTATGTCCACAACCTGGAGCCTGTGGCCTTCGCCCAACAAACGCCACATTTTCCTGTTAGCAAAAACAATGTCCTGCAGTTTCCCCAACCTGGAGTTCGAGATGCAGAGGAAAGGAAGGATTACATTGACGATCACATGCCACCCTTGGTGTCTTTACAAGAAGGTCAGTTTTTATATGTATTTATATGCACATCTGTGTGGCTCATCTGTAATTTCCACAGGTTTATTGTGGTGATGAACTCCTGGGGAGGGAAGTGTGGAGGTGGAAAACATTTTATTGTTGCATACAGTATATTTACACACTAACCAGCAACATCAACTTTATGATTAACACCTGTGCAATCTAATGTAGTCCAATACAAAGCTCTGCCATAAATTCCATGATGAAGCCTATACATTTTCAGTTTTTGTTGACATGATCAGTCAGGTGATGATTCTACTTGGTACACTACATTGTGTATGAGAGGCCAAAATGTTAGCATATATATTTAATTCTTGTATCTATATCTTTAATTTTTCTTTTGCCAATATATTAGATACAGCTAGCAAACAAATTCAATACAATATGACAACCCTGCAATAAAGTGTACCAGTATTAAGTCGTTTTTGTTGTTTCCAATATTTGTCCAACTGATTCATATTAATAAATGCAATATTAGTAATGCCTCCTAATATCAAACAATACTGTCTAACAGCATCACAACCGACAGCCTCCAAAATGTAAATATAGTTGAACAGTTTAAATTAAAATTGATGATATCAGGATTTATTGCAGGGCAGTGTACCTAATAAACTGTGTAAAACTGCTCACCGAAATACTGCTCACCAACTGTGTACATGTTAACTCCAGTCTTGTGGTTGTAAGAATCTGGGTTAGCGAACTGCAAACAGTGAGTAACTTATTTCTTTTTCTCATTTACTTTTTTCTAGAAGAGGAGGAGGAAGAGGTCCTTCCTGACATGGGTACCTCAGCTGAAGCTATGCAGGTGGCACTGGAAGAGGACGAGGAGGAAATGGATGACGATGAGGCAGTCAACGATGAGAACCACCCACTGAAGAGGTCCCTGGACAGTCCGGATGCGGCTTTGGGCATGATGCCTACTTCAAAGAGACCGCGCTTGTACCCTGGCCTCAGCCCAGAATGGGGGATTGAGCCCAGGGAGCCCCTTACCTCCCTCAACCCTCAGCGTGTTCCCCCAGGGATGCTGCCTTCTCACGATAGCCTTGATCCCCTATCACCTGAAACACCTCCTGGAGCGCTGCCTTCCTTCAGACCTCAGATGGTAGTACCGAAACACTCTGATTCAAAGGTCCTCACCACTCCAGGAAGAAAGCCTAAGGTCTCCTCCCCTGGCAGACAACGGACTAAGTCCCCTAAAGGGGTAATTCCTGTTCCAGTGGGTGGCAGTCCCATCCATTCTCCGAAACCGTCAAAGGAAAGAAAGAAATCTCCAGGCAGGACCAAGAGTCCTAAAAGCCCCAAGAGCCCAAAGATGGTTTCAGTCAAAGCATCACAACCACAGATCAAAACAGAGATTGTGCATAAATTACCTATGTCTGCACTGAGTGAGAGAATGGGGAAAGAGAATATTCATATGCGTCAAAATATAGAGGACAGAGAGTTAGCTGAGGGCCCTTTCAAGAAATTGGAGCCTGATAATACAGCCATTGATGACTCCATCGATGCTGTGATTGCCAGAGCGTGTGCTGAGCGGGAGCCAGATCCTTTTGCTTTCTCGTCAGGCTCTGATTCCGATAGCAATGGATTCTCGAGCCCCAGGAGACTGACAATTATGGAGCCATCCACACCCAAAATCATGATGGGGGCCAGCAACTCTATAAAAGATACATCAACACCACTTCACCTACAGGCACACACAGGCCTTGGAAATTGGACTATGGATGATTCAATCAATGAGGTGATCCGAAAGGTCAACCAGGGTGGGCCGTCCGCACCACCGCCAAGTCATGGACAATATGTGTCATCGGGATCGGCTTCACCGCCGACTCCTGAACCTCTGCTCAAGATTTTTGAGGAGAAGAACAAGTTTGTCTCACCAGTGGATGTTAAGAAAAAGCTGAAGAAGGAGCTCAAAACTAAAATGAAGAAGAAGGAGAAAGACAAGCCAAAAGACAAAGATCGGGACAAGGACAAGGGCAAGCTAAAAGAGAAAAATAAGGACAAAAACCGGGATAAAAACAAGGAGTTTTCCAAGGATGGAAAGTTGCCCTGGAAGGAGTTTGGAGTCAAGGATGATGAGCACTTCAGTCAGCGAGACTGCCCTCTGCCAGAGGGCTCCGGTAAGATAAAAAACAGAGATGGAGATGGCTCTAAGAAGGAGAAGGAGAAACACAAAGACAAAAAAAAGGATAAAGAAAAAAGCAAAAAGGACAAAGACAAGCGAGACAAGGGCAAAGAAAGGAGCAAGGATGACAGACAGAAAGCATCGCTTGCCCCCTTTGCTCTGGGTGAAGTCCCACCATTGTTCAGCCCATCTGCCTGTCTACGCATACCCACCATACCTGCAATGCCCACCATGCTTCCTCCTTTGGCCCCGATCCTCCAGAATAAGGAAATAAAGAGTAAAGAGAAGGACAAGAAGAAAGACAAGAAAGAGAAGAAGAAAAAGAAAGATAAGGAGAAGGATAAGGAGCGGGAGAAGGCCAAAGAAAAGGAGAGAGAGAAAGAAGAGAAGAGGAAAGAAAAAGAGAGGGAAAAAGAAAAACGGGAAAAGGAGAAGGAAAAAGAAAAGGAGAGAATTCGATTGGAGAAGGTAACCTTGTTTTGTTCAGTATTTTATAATGTCTCTGTGTTAGTGTTGGTGTGTCACTGAAATGTCTTTTGTTTCCATAGGTGAAAGTAGACACTCCTACACCTCTGCCATCTCCTGTTATCCCGAGACTGACGCTCAGAGTTGGAGCTGGCCAGGATAAAATGTAAGCACTGAATGAGTATTTCTAGTGACAGCTCATATTCTGGTTGTATT
Organism: Rastrelliger brachysoma; assembly: GCA_024605115.1. NCBI lineage: Eukaryota > Metazoa > Chordata > Actinopteri > Scombriformes > Scombridae > Rastrelliger > Rastrelliger brachysoma. The sequence continues at coordinate 9,959 of JANJYP010070821.1, forward strand.
TCCTCTCTCACCTCTTTTGCATGTTACACAGGGTCCTCTTTTTCTTGCACAATTAAAGACTGGCAATTTTTGGCTTCTGCAGTGTTACGAGGACATGTTGTCTGTGTGCTGCTTATCAAATGTTAGTCATTTTTGCCAACGACTGAACAGTGTCTATGATATCAATAAAATCAGAAATAGTGTTTAAAAACTAGCATTATGTTTGCCTTTGGTGTCAGTACAGAAACATGGGTATGCTTTATTATTTACAATATATACTCTGTGTAGCAATAGAAAAGTATTTTGATAGTAAATACTGTAAGTAATTCTAGTTGTCTTATTTGCGTTAACTTGAATTTTTCTCTGTTCACAGTGTTATCAGCAAGGTGGTTCCAAATTCAGAGCCCAAAACACCTGTACCCAAGGCCCCAACTGCCAAGTCTGGACCTGGGAATCGTCCTCGGACACCCCCGCCACCCCCGATTCTCACCCCAGTTGTACCTATTTTGCCTCCTGCTCCCGCCCCACTCCCACCACCTCCTGCTCCATCGTCGTTGCTCTCCCCGTCTCCTATGCTCTCTCCCGCTGCTTCCCTCAAGACGCCTGTTCGCAGTGTAGTGACGGAAACTGTCAGTACCTATGTGGTGAGTGCTTACTTTACATTTTAGCGTGCATGCAACAGTATTTTAGATTGCACATTGTAGATTTAACAGGATTTCTTCAGTCTGAAGGAACATTAATTAACTGCTTAAATTAAAAGCACTTTTTAAGTTTTGCCCAGTTGTTAAAATTCTGTATTGTTTATGTATCAGCTATTTTGTCATTGAGCAGCATGTTGCTAATCCTTTTTGTTGTCTGTATCTACCCAAGATTCGAGATGAATGGGGAAACCAGATCTGGATCTGTCCAGGATGTAATAAACCTGATGATGGCAGTCCCATGATAGGATGCGATGACTGTGATGATTGGTATCATTGGTAAGAGGTTTTATTTATTTACTTATTTATTTTTCTGTGATGTGTATTGATAAGATCATATGATGTAGTCAACTCAGCTTAACTCATATAGTGCCAAATCATGGCAGAATTTATTTCTGGATACTTTCATTTGGAGCAGGTCTAGACTAGAGGTCGACTGATTTGGGTTTTTCTGTGGTTGATGCTGAGAGTTGGCCGATATATGTTAGATTTTTATTATTATTATTTTTTTTACCTTAATCTAATAGAATATAACACTTTAACAATAACAAATGATGCACAAAATATGTCACCTTAAAAAAAGCATTTATTGAACACTTTGTAAGCATTTTGTGTCTACTGCAATACACTTTCACAAATACTGTATAAGTTCAGTATTTAAGGTCAGAAAACCTTTATATCAAAGAATAAAGGTTAATGCACTGAGCAACATTTATCAAGTTTCAGAGAACACAAATATATACACTTAAATAAATGAA
>JANJYP010070879.1:0-12380 GCA_024605115.1 Rastrelliger brachysoma
GTCATCTTTAAAGGTCAAGTTTGCACCTACTTTTACTTTATGCAACATAGCTGAAGCATAAAACTATGTAGTGATATGAAGATGCTGCAGTCTTGAAATTGTTTTCTCATTTGTATTGTCACCTAAGAGAGTATACAGTCATATTAGAGCTCATGTTTGATAAGCTATAGTCATAGTTTCAGAACATGAGCAGATTATCCTTGGTTAAAAATTACTACTTGAAGCAGGCAAGATTCTTATTTTTGTCACAAAAATGAAATAAAGATGATGGAAGTCAACTTGTGTTCACAGATTTCTGCTGTTAGACATGAGAAAATAATGACTGATGTTCAAGTTGAATCCTAAACAATTCATCTGAGGAAATAAAAATAAATATCACTGTTAATGTGGAACTGTTTCATATGCAGACTGATGTGTTGTTGGAGGAAATGANGATGAAATAAAGATGGAAGTCAACTTGTGTTCACAGATTTCTGCTGTTAGACATGAGAAAATAATCACTGATGTTCAAGTTGAATCCTAAACAATTCATCTGAAGAAATAAAAATATCACTGTTAATGTGGAACTGTTTCATATGCAGACTGATGTGTTGTTGGAGGAAATGAGTTTGTAAGAGGAAACGTCTGTATTCCCTGTCAAAAAAATGACACTCCAGAGACTAAAACAGCAACAGAATAACCTCAAGTTGATCTTTTGCGTGATATTATTTACATTCAACAGGCTGTGACACACTGAGGCATGAAATCTTTCTTAGCAGCAGATCTGTCAACCTGTTGATTGTAAAAACATCAACACGAGGTGAACATTTTGTTGTTTTTGTCCTCTGGGTTGCCACACTTTCCCCTGACTTTGCTTTTGGGAAATAAAGTCAATTAGGGAAATGTTCTCATACCGCCTGCTCACCAATTTGAGACTTAACAGTACAGAGTTTACAGAATTACACCAGAAAGTGTTTGTGGCATTATGTCAGAAGAGTTCATCTGAAAAATGTTACTTCTGATAATTTAACACTGTAAATGTGTAGAAGTAGAAAATATATTTTCAAGATTTAATGTTCTGTATGTTGTAAAAGCTACAAAATATGTTTGAATCAAAATAAATGACTGCACTGCATTGAAAATTCTACCTGACAGAAATCTCTTAACACCTGCACATCATTATCAGTGCAATAAATGCAAAGACTTCTACTTTAGGGCTATGGTATGCACTGAAGCTGTTTATGGTGTATTTACATAAACAACATATCAAGGAGCAAATATAGTAGACAGTATAATAACACAAACATTACCATAGAGGTAAGGTCATATTTATTACAGGAGTACCGTGTTGGGTTGTATGATTCCTCTGGTGTTGATCTCTCATGGATTTAAATGATAACATGTTAGTTTAATACAAGTCAGGACACCACTTAACAGTTCAAATTAGTTTATCGATGCTGCACATACAAAGAAATGCTTCTCTGATTTAGAAGATGTGAAAACATATTTCTCGCAGTCCAACATATTTGTACAGAACATGGAGAGTCATGTTTGAGAGGAAGCAAGAAAGGAAGCACTTGGGTTTGGCTGTGAACACGCATCGTTCAGCCGCACATTCATACACGACACTGACTAACAAGTCCTTGTCATAGGCACGTCTTACCACCTTATCAGTGTACATGTAGCAGACCTGTGTGCTGTGTGTATTTACATGGAGCATCACTGTACCTTCTCAGGGACATACAGCCAGAGTCAGAGGCAGCAGAGGAAGCATTCATGTGGTCCCTACTTGATTTGTTTGTTGATTTCCATTCAGCAAAATCATGGCCTTGCTATTCTACTTAGTAGAAAAATGTAGATAATATAAAATGAACAATGTTTTTTGAGTAAAAAAAAAAAAAAAAAGTTATGCAGTTAATATGCACATGTATAAAACTTATTTATACATTTAAAACCTTGTCGCCCATCGAAGCTTAAAAGACAATAATAGTGCTTTTACCTTAACTGTACAATAACTGTTCCTGCAGAAGAGTTTTACGTGGGAACAGACAAGTTATACTACCAAAAATATAAAATGTTGACAAAAACAAACAGAATATATTTGACTTCCACAGGTACATGTGTGCATGATCAACTACATCATATCTGAAGACCTTTATCATTATAATTTCTAGCTTTATAGTGGTAAAAAAAAATGTTGGGATGTCTTTTTGGTCACATATCCAACTTTTTTGATGTTTGCCATCTTGTAGTTTAAAATGTTGAACAGAAATAGGTTAAAAAATGTAGCAGAAAGAAGAGCTGCAGGATGAACATTAATCACGTTTCAGTCAGCACAGGTGTACTCCCGACACAGTCACATCCTGCGGTTGTTGGCATTCAGACTGTGTGACAACAGCAGCATGGCACTAACGGACTGAGAGAAGGTTTTTCAGGGTTTTGCATGAACTTTATGAGCTGCGTGATTTCTGACTGCAGAGCTGCTGCCTCAGCAGACTGAGTCAGTATTGGCTGGCAGTCTCCCACTACGTCGACCCTCCTTCTCTCTTTTCTCTCTCTGCTTCTCCAGCTTCTCCTGGGTCTTGCGCATGTCCTTCAGCTTTTTCTTGATGGTTGATCGGTCACTTTGACTTGACACACCAAGCGCCTGAAGGGAGAAGTGCAGATTTAGGGCACAATGGTATTACAGTATATTTCTCTAGCATATCACAAACTAAAAACCAAAGTTAAGCTGCAATAAATGTTTTTCCCTCATCAAATCTGTTGTGTTTTTAATCAGCATTATTTACTAGTTTGGGCTTCACTGTTACAAAATGCTGAATATAAAATAAGTTACAGGCTCCCAGGACTTCAAAATTACATCTTTAAAATTTATTGTTTTGTCCAAACAATAGGGAGGAACGCCAAAATATTAAAAACTCCTGAAGTGGGACATATTCAAAATTGATGGGCTAGAACAGATCAGTTTTACTGGAAAAATAAGTGTTACACATGGGAATTTAACTGCTGATTTTCCAAATAGTAGTTAACCTGCTTGACCTCCTGAGCCACAGCCTCCCACAATCATGGTTGAATCAAAAATTATGTTTCCAATTAATTTTTTGCCAGTGAGCAGAAATAGTTAATTGTTTCAAGATGGTTTCACAGATAAACAAACACAGATACTCTTGTCCCAGTCCAATATTCTTGTCCTCATTTTTCTCATTAATAGCATCAATTCTTCCTAATGCATTCACCACAAATGATGAATAATGAATCAGGAAAAAACTGGCCACTGGGGGGCAGTCACAGGCTGATAAGATCTGACTAATGTCTGACTAAACTTCTGCATTGAAGGGGTAAATTGTATAATAGAAATAAAAACACCTTCATTACAGTCTTTAACACATCATACATTACATCATTATGCTCATCATTAACACTTAAATGTTATTTAAAGTACTGCTTTGTACCTTTAACTTGTCACTGTCCAACTGCAAGAGCTGCTGACCGTCCACTCCCCGAGCTGTGAATTCAGCTGTGTATTGGTCCAGATTCATGCCCATCAACCAGTGACAGACCTGTTGATTGGTCCATTCAGAGACTGGCCGGTTCTGCCACTGATACTCTTTTCCTGTGGCGACTGGTTCATCATCCAAAGTCTACAAGGGACACAGACAGTGCAATCAATCAAATATTAGAAAAACAAATATAAGAGAATTAATTCTTTTCTACTTTTCATTTTTAAGAAAAATATCTCAAAGTGTATTTATCTCAATATTTCTCTGCAGGTTTTCTGAAAGTCTGAGTGGGGACAGGCTTGTTGCCTTTACTTTTTTTGTTTAACAGATGTGGAAAAAATAGGTTCATAAAACTTTATCCTTTAATGTCTGTCATGTGTATCAGTGATATGGTGCCATGTCATGTACACCAATCAGCCAAAACATTAAAACCACAGATGGGTGAAGTGAATAACAATTATCTTGTTACAATGGCACCTGTCAAGAAGTGGGATATATTAGGCAGCTCATGAATAGGCTGTTCTTAAGTTGATGAGTTGAAAGCAGGAAAACTCTAGAAGGGCAAGTGAAATGATCTGAGTGAATTTGGGACTTTGTCAAAGGCTAAACTGTGAAGAGCATCTCCAACACAGGGGAGTCTTCCTTGTATGCAGCGATCAGTACCTACTAAATGTTGTCCAAAGGACAACCTAGTCTTCATGGGGGTCTTACTTTGACATGAACCACCTCAACACTCACGTTTATGGCAGCCGTATTACCATGAAGGGGTTTATATATCTTTTGAGAGTGCATAATGGGTCAGAGGTGCTCTGACTGATGACTGATTGGTGTATGTATTAGGTTTGTATGAATGGTCCTAATGCTGACAGTCATGTGACAAGTCATGTGATTCACTTCATTAATAAAATCACCTAAAATAAAAGGAATGTGAATGATTTCAGATGAGTGAATGAATTCTTACTATTGTGCTGGAAAAAGAGTTCAAGTAGGGGATCTCTGACCCCACCAGTGTACAACAAACAAAAAAAACATAACTGTAGTGAACAATACCCCATGCTAGCACTGAGAAAACATGCGTGCATAGGGAGCAAGTTAATGAAAGCAAAAACACCAACAACATTCTCAGATGCATTTCAGTCTCAGACCTGAGACACTTGAAAATTAACCAAAAAATGAACAAACAGATGCTGACACACCACTGAGCAGAGCAGTCAAATTGTTCTGTGGTCTGCCGAAGCTTGTAAAAACAAAATAAAAAAACATAAAGCACTGGCTGACAAACCTAAAAACTACTAACATCACAGCTGACTTGAGAAAAAGCTGGGGCCACAAGACTTGCTTTGACACAAAAACAAAACAGCTTTAATAAAAACATGCAGCTCTCTTCTATCCTCTCTTCATTGGTGATTTAATCTCAGCTCTGAAAGGGGAGGCTCAAAGAGCATGCTTGAGAAAATGCCCCCTTTCAGCTTCATCAAGGCGTCCCACACAGCTTTTGTGACTGTGCAACAAGGAGAGCACTCACCTCGCTGGAAGAGAAGATTAAAGTGTGTGAGCGCCCAGACAGACTGGGTTCAGCAACTAACCCAGAGATGTCTGAACTGGGACTGGCAGCGTTAGAATCATCTATGACTGAAAAACTCTGGAAGTGGAAACAAGGAACGCATTTACTAAAGTAACACATCACCAAACAACAGTTCTTTACACGGAAAGGAACAAATACAACACTACAGGGGGGTGAGGACGGACATTATTATGATACATGATTAAAACTGTGATCACAGTGTTAGAAATCCAGGTCGTTGATTGGGAGTCACTGTGATCTTCAACGTGTGAAAAGAAGGGAGAAGATCAAGTGTCTACTACGACACACAATTACATCCATCCACCACCAGAAACTACATTAACAACCACAACAACTAAACACTACTACTGACAGTACAAACACAAATATTCAGGTATGGGGTAATGTTTTTAGTTTAGTCCAGCAGATGCTATTAGCACAATTATTTGCTAATGAAAGTTATAATATTAACATGGAAAGCAGTCAATTAATTATTATTAGTCAATTAATTGATTAGGAGATGAATCGTCACCTATTTTGATAATCCAAGAATTATTTTGAGTCATGTTTTAAAGAAATATATCCAAATTCTTTGATTCCAACTCAAATGTGACTTATTTCCTGGTTTATTTAGTTGTCTCTAAATATAAACTAAATAGCTTGTTGGTCAGCACAAAAACAACAGATTTCAGGTTGCATCTCAGGCTCTGGGAAACATTTTTCTCGCTTTTCTGACTTTGATTATTCAATAAGCAAAACAGTCTTTAGTTGCAGCATTTACGCAATCTCAAAGTTAAATTGTGGTTTGGTGTTCAGACTCAGATGTGTGAATGTTGTCTGGATCTGCAGGCTGTTGCATCAGCTAAGTACAAACTCAAGTACAGTTTAATTTCAACATTGTAACAGTTTGCACACTATGAAATATTTACACATAGAAAATAATTTTAAGTTTGGACTCAAATCTCTGATCAAACTTCTCATCAGCTGGTGCAACAAGCTCTTAAAACTACTTCTGTTTCCTCTAACATGAGTCACAAAGCTTTTCGAATGAGCATAAAAGGAAAATGAGATAACATTAGTTTCCTGTAACACTACCACATACCCACTACAAAAAAAGCAGTGAATTATTCAATCCCAGAGCTACATTTGTTAGTGATGCTCTACTGTGTCATCTAAAATCAAAAAAGGTAAAACAAAAATATGCATACTGTACCAAATCTAATGAGCGACTGAATAAAGAGGACCAGGAGAGATTTGTCTGTTTAAAGGAAACACGGTTCAGTGAGATGTAGGTTCAGGCGACAAAGCACTGACAAAAACACTGCAATAATGCACAGTGACATTCTCTTAATAATTACTTCTTCTCAGTGTGTCTTGAACTCATTAAACAGCATCACAGGAGTGCCAGCTCAACCGCAGCATGTGTGACAGTCAGCCAGGCTTTCACTGGATGCGTTTGATGTGTCACTATGTGCAAAGTCATTGAAAAGCCACCAAATCCTCCCCCGCTAGCTCTGCTGATGGCTAACATATGGATTCAGTTTCTGGAGACTGTGATTGGTGCAGCTTATTTGGAGAATTAGTCAGTGGCGGCACATCTCTGGAAGCAGGAAAACAGCCTCCTGTTATGTGTCTACTAGTTTTACCCTTCCAAAGAAGACAAAAATACATAATGATGGAGGATAGAGGATGAGGATCGTATTCTAAACCCCACTGATGTTATATCTCTTATCTAGTGTTAAATGGTACAAAACTAATAATAACTTACTGTTGGATACAAATACTCTCTGTGCCTAGTATTTACTTTCACATAAACTTAAATGAAGCTCCATACCTTATTCTTACGATCCTGGCTTTGCTCACTACTGGTCTCAGTTGCAGTGTATGGAAGACTGCTGCTGGAGGAGGAGGGCTCCCTGTCTCTGTCCCTCTCTCTGTCTCCAAACCAGGAGAAGGGCATACAGGTAGGGATGGAGGTCATGGAGTCTGCAGGAGACAGGTTACCTCCAGACTCCTCCAGTAACTCTGCCGACCCCCTAAGCATTGGAGGAAGCAGATGTTATCGGCACTTGGGCAGCTCAATACATGATGTGTTACATTAAAAGTCACGTTTCCCAAGTCAAACTTTTGTAGAATATTTGGCACCTTTGTGTTATTATTTATATTTAACTTGATTAATGTTGTACCTGCTATCCAAAGATGCTCTCATTGCTTCCTTGTCATGTTTTTTTCCTTTTCCACCTGACTTCCGAAGGCCCCTGTTTTGATCATTAGTAAAGTTGGATTAGGAAGCACAAAATTGTGAGAACTTGGAAATGAATGATGGTGATTACTGTGGAGATTTACCCAAAGTCAGGAAATCGTCTTTTAGGTTTTCCTGTTGGTGAGGGCTCAGTTAACTCTTCTGGAATGAAGCAATAATTTTCAGATTCAGCAACAATGTAACGTGAGATGAAGCCTTGCCATTGCAGCCATCACATTTGGATCTTTCATACCTTTGGTCTCTTTACTCTTGCCTTTGGACTCCCTCTTCTTCACATTGCGCATGAATCCAGGGGGGGAATGTGGTGATAAGGACTCTTTAGGAGAGGACAATGAGGGACTTTCACTGCTCTCACCACTTTCACCCAGTGATGGTGACAAAGATGGGCTGCTGGAAAGCTCTGGCTTAGTCCTGGATCCCTCTCTGGTCTCACCTGGATCATCTTTCTGTCCGTTCCCTGGATAGCAGACAGGCACTTGGAGGGACAGGCTCTCCTGGAGGGACCTCCTCCTAGGAGATTCCTGCTCCTCCTGGTCGTCATCCTCTTCAGTTTCCTGTAGGGACAGTACTAATTATTTACAAGGACAATGCAAGGAAGCCAGGATAAAAGTTATTTATGTAACAAAGTTCTCAGTACTGATTGGCCGAGTCTTACACACACGCCCACACCTGCTGTGATGTTAACACACCAAAATTAGCCTCGACATAATACAAGCAACTGTGTACTATTATGAAACTGCTTTAAATTTATAAAACATTCATGCTTCATTAATATTGTGTATTATTGTTCTGAAATGGCAGAAAGATACTCAAGGCCACTGTAAACTGTAAGCTACTACAGCGATAACATTAAACACCGTTTATTGTGATTGTCTGGCTCAAAACACACTACTACGGTTGAATATTCTTCATGTTAATGCTCTGCCTCTTCCATAGATGGCGGCACTGGGTTTTTGTTACCATTTAAGCTAAAGATTGACATACTGATCTATGTTTAAATGGGGGTTTGCGTGTTGTGTTTGATGTGTTGATCTAGTGATCAAAACATACAATTTGGACACCTCAGTTATCTTTACATTTGACTGTCTCCAGACATCTGTTTCTTTGGAATTGTTCAACTTTCTCCCAAACGTTTGCAATCTTTTTTTTAAGACATGCATGGGATTTTTAAGGTGTTCCAGTCTGGTTTAAAAACACTGAATCTGCACTTCTCAAAGTTTTGGGGAATCTGCCATTCTCATGCTTTTTATTTCACAGCTGCATTCAGCATAGTAGACCGTATTACACTCATCTCTTGCCTGAAGCGTTATGTTGACATTAAAGGTTCTACTCTGAAGGGGCACAGGCCCTGAAGTTTTTCTGGCAGCCTTGGTGACTATCCTCCTCAGTGCCTCTCCCTTGTGAATTCCTTCAGGGTTCTATTCTTTGGTCAATCCCACTTTCCCTTTACATGGTCAATGTAATATGGCATCTCATTCCACTGATATGCAGATGACTAACATTTACTCTTTGAAATCATCGTTTGTCTTTAGAGCAGTTTGGCTTTAAATGTTTTAAATTTTAATGATAGTAAAATTCAAGTCCTGACAATTGGATTCTGTAAGCTCCCTTGTATGGACCTCATGTGGTTTCTGGAACCATGCAGTGTGTGAAATCCACAGAAAAAATTCTGGGTGTGATAATGGACTGATTTTAAAATTGGACAGCAAATCAACTCAGTGGTCAATCCTAACTTTTTCTCAGTTGAGAATCTTATTTGAGGTCAAATCATTTTCATTGTGTAATGACTCTGAAAGAGTTATACATGTAATCCCCTTTACATTGGTGTCAGCCAGGCCTTCCTCTCATGCTTGCAAATGGTTCAAAACGCTGCAGCTCACCTTTTAACAGGAACCTACAAGCGAGAGCACATTTCTCCTCTACTGACTCACTGAGGATTTAGGATTGATTTTAATTATTTATTTTATTCCTTGTATTTGTTTTACGAATCATTAAATGGGCTAAATCCAATTTATCTCTCTGACCTTTTAGAGCCACACGTTCCATCAAGGTCACTAACGTCCGTTGATCAGTTGCTAGTCTGGTTGCCAGATTGTGTCTCTGTATGTCAGGCTGGCCTCTACACACCCTGTTTTCAAATCCCATCTTAAAAACGTAGCTTTATTCCTTGGCTTTTAACTCGTTATGAGAGTTTCCTTTGTTTTTCTTATGGTTTTATTGGTGGCTGACTACTCTATCCAATTTCATGTTCATACAACATAGATCTTGGGTTTGCAGTAAGGCAACCTCACACTTTCATCTCTTTCTGGCTGACCTGAGAGTGACTTGAGGCCACTACAAGGTTCTCCTTCAGTCTGCTTCGAGATGGAGGCTGACGTTTGGCCTTCTGAGCAAGCAGGCCTTTTGCCTTGTGTGCACTGGTGTCCAGTCGCTCAGTCTCAGGGACCAATTCACTCCAGTCTTGCTCTGCAGGAGCACAAAAACAAACACATACCAAATAAATCAAAAGACGCAGCACAGTTATAATTATTTAACAGAGTTCACTGGAGTTTATGGTGTAGGCTTGTGAATGTTTTACAGAACACAAAATTAAAGCGTGATGCTGTGCTCTTGCTGTAAATTTAATTTCATTCCGCCCTTTGTACCTAGCAGTGAGTCAACAGAGGGTGTGTTGGTCACTGGCTCCTGGCCACTTAGTCTCTCTTCTGCTGCTGGGTCCTGTTCACTCTGACACTCCACACCTGAGGCCCCTCTCGACTCCAGGGCAACTATCTATGAACAAAACAACATCCAGGTTTATTTCAGTGTCTCAAACAAGCATGCTGTAGTGTATAAGCATTTTTTTCTAAGACTGGGTCTTACCCTGTTCTGCAGGCTCTCCAGCTGCTCCTTGTACCACTTGTCTTTTTCATCAAGAGATTTTTTCAGCTCCTCCTCTTTCTTCACAAAGTCTATCTCTCTGGAGAAAAAACAAGGAAATATGGTATCAGATCAGGCCTTCACCTTGTAAACACTTTCTATTTTATCCTCAGTTAAATTTTATCACTTACAGATTGTAAATGGAAAATACTGTATATCAGCAATACGTCAAATTTGACAGAAAAAAAACCTATAATTTCCAAAAATTCCCATAGAACCAAACTATTCAATACAACAGTACTGAACTACAGTGTTAATACTTCTGTGGTAGCAACATCTACTACAAATAAAAATTCCTTTAAACTGTATATTGCCTGTATAAAACCTCCTTATCACCCACAGTCCCACACTCACTTCTGTTGGTAGTCCTTAAGAAGTTTCTTGGCCTTGTTGTATTTCTTGTCCAGGATCTCGTACTGGGCCTGGGTCTCAGATAATTGTTCGTTGACGCTCTTACACAGACCCTGCGCTTCCAGCCAGTAACTCTCCAACTTGAGGATCTTTTCGTTGCCCTCCTCCATCTTTTGCTCCAGTGCAGACTCTCTGGTCTCCCACAATGATTTGTCCTCCTCAGATGCCTGAAGCTATGTAAAGATTGGTAGATTGAGAGTGGTATGTTACTTTGGTTGACTACATTACATTTGTTTAGCAGGTGGGCCACTGCACTATGACAGCTGGTGTGTCACTTACTATATAAGACAGTCATTTAAAAATAACTAGGGTACAAATTTTGTTGAGCATTTTTATCAACATTTCACATACAAAATTTTGATCTCTCTCAAGAGGCATTCAAAGACATAGCTTCTGAGTAATAAACAACAAAGTTTAGAGGCACAAGGAATCTGCTGAGAAAACACCCAAAAAAGGATATAATTATTGATGTAGATTGCTGTATGTCTATTTCTCTTCTGTGTCATTTGACTATTTTGAATGATGATTTGTTTTCATCATACCTTTTCCCTTAGTTGTTGTATCTCAGCTGCTGCAATGCTGTGTTTGAGCTGCAGCTACGGAAAAAAGGAAACATTTTGTTATGTTAATTAATCTTTGGTTGTCTAAACAGGATACAAAAACTTTCATTTTAACTTTAAACCACATGAGACCGAGAGTCATAATGTGGGTGATACCTCTTTAAACTTGAAGGCCATCTGAGAGCTGTCCATGTTGGTTGGCATAAACAAAGACTCTGAATCAGGCAGTTCAAACACCTCCACGTTCTGTCCTGGAGAGAAATTAGAGCCCAGAATTCTCTCATCCAGTCCGTCCTCTTCCTCATAGCGCTCCTCCTGAAATATGATATCACACATGGCATCACATATTCCAAACATAAACACACCCCAAATGCCTGGAAGCATACTCAGCATGTGCCAACAACACTCCTGGTGGCAGAGTTCACTGCTGTCATATCCAAACAGCAGAGGGCTGGTCCATAACTCCTGGACACCTCAGGATTTAGGCTACATGTCTGTGGCATGAGCCATTAAACACATTCACTGAGCTAAACTCTTAGTGTATAACCATTAATATACCTCTGCAGTCACTGTATGTTGACACTTTGCATAACAAACATATGATACATTTCTGTTTTAAGTCTTTGTCTGCACCAATAAATTCTACATCTTCTGAAAACACGTATTTTAATTGCTGATTAATCTATTTCAGTTATTTTTCAAGGAAAAAAAACGGCAAACATTTGATGGTTCCAATGTTCAAGCTTCTTAAAGGTGAACATTTTCAATTTTTCCTTGGCAGTTAATCTTAACATTTTCACACAAACAAAGTAATAAGAAGACGTGGAATTTGTGAAAGTGTGAATGCAATTTTCTTACTTTTAAAACCTCTCAAAACATTTCATAACCTGAAAGATTAACTGATTATGTTGAATGATCAATACATCAATAATAAAATCAATAATGAAAATAATCATTAGCTACAGCCCTAATTCTAAGTCCATAATCTCTACTGTAAAAAACAGAAGCCTGTGGCTGCTTGAACTTCAGAAAGCAAACATTTCACAACTCCGGCAGACAGCCGGCGGTGACACACAGCAGAATGGTGACACACAGATTACTCACAGCCAGCTGCTCATTTCCTGGTTGAGCTCAGTGGGATTGGACAAGGTGTGGTAGAGGGGCTTAGGATCAGCAGTGATGAG
>JANJYP010070889.1:0-25511 GCA_024605115.1 Rastrelliger brachysoma
TTACTAAGTCTTCATCCATTCCTTCCTTTTCAATCATCATTTTTTTTAAATGTTCTATCAGTATTTTAGGATTTCTTTACTGTCTTAATATACCCCTTTATCTATCTGTGATCCAATTGCATTTCTAAAATAATGAAGATAAAAGAAACATACTGAACAACAATTAAATTCACAGGATATAAATGTTAAGCTAACAGGAAAGCAGCACATACTTATTGTGTGAAATTAATTGAGATCTAGAAAAATAATCTATTTACTTTGTCTCTGTTTTGCTTGGAAAGAGAAACTTGAATCACAGAAAGACAGTGCCAGAGGTAGGATGGAAGATGTGCTTTTCCTCTGTCCCTCTCAAAAGTTAGATTTTATTCAGCCCTTTGTTGTCAGTGTCACCGTTCAGTTAAATGTTCACTTCAGAATTATAGGTTAGGCCAACATACACTACCCGCCTTCAAGACAAAATCCTGAAGCCCGATTTACCATTTTCTCATTTCAGGTAGTGTGTCCTGATCAAGTCGGCATATAAAATGTGAATATCCAGCCCAACCTAAACCTAAATCTTTCCAGTCCAGTTGGGTTCTGTTTGGGTTGATATGACATGATGAGACCCAGTGAAAATAAAGAGACACTGTTTGGCCATCACAAATGAGTGCAGGCACTTTTTCAGTCTCGTTTGAGAGCAGAAAGGAGCAATTATTTTGGTAAAAGATTTCCGTTTTGTTCCATGGTAGTGTGTGGCTTATTTCCCTGTGGTGCCTGGAGCTTGAATCCTGTCAGATGGGCACAAGCAGACAAAGACAGATTCTTACAAACAAACACACATACAGAGAAATATTGGCAACATACTATCAAAATGGAATACTTACAAGTTCAATCAGACCCAGTTTTAATTTTAGAAAAATTAATTTTGTTTGAATATTGCCTTCCATATCCATGTGCTGTCCAGTGAAAACCATGTATCTCTCTTTTTTCTCTTATTTTTCAAATGAACTGAAGTATTAAATGTGACTTCATGGGTGTAAGGATTTTTGTATGTCGTAATCGTATTACTCTATCTGCTTTAAAACTCATTGAATTATGCCAAAATGTAATGTTACAAAGCTAAAGGCTGAGGAATGGGCATTTTAGAGTAATGTGCTTTTCATACAGTTGATCATTCATGGAGCTTTTATTGTTCATGCAGTTTTACAGTGCAGGATAAATAAAACATTCAGGAAGTAAGACATGTTACAATTCCACCAGTAGCAACAGTTTGCCTAGAATACAATGAGCAAAAGTTTCATGAATATCATTAAGGACCACAGACAAAAAAGAATGGAAAACAAATCTAAATATATATTATCCCATATACGTTTCACACATTTAAATTTGCAACATTATTCTATGCAATGTATGCCATGACTGCTTGATACTCTTTGTTGGCCCTGTGCTGATTACAGTCCTGTATATTGCACAGAGTGTGGGAGTATCGCCATCAGCTGTGATGAAGACAGAAAGTGACACATCTTATAGCATGACCTCCCTCCTGCCCTACCATGCTCCAGCAATGCTTCAGTTTCTACCTCATACACAGAGCCTCTGAAGAGCACTTGAGTCTGAATCAAGTGCACCAAATGCACATGCAGATACAATGGCATTAAAGACCACTCAAGAATCTTGATATAAGGGGAGAAACACACACACACACACATACAGTGCACTCACACAAATAATGCAAACAGCGAGTATCCACATTATTCAGAGGCTATCAGCACAGTGGAAAACGAAATGCTAGGTCATGCATGTGGCGATGAAATTATATGCAGTGCACTGATATAGTTACAAATACGATTTACCACACTCGATCTCTTGAGTTGTGTGAAACCTATTCTGTGTCTCATGTGTAACTCTGTAGCAGCAGGGTAAATGTAACACATTAAAGAAAATAGAGTTAACATATATGAAGTGAATATATCTATAGAGTTATAACTGTAAAAAGCAATTAGTTGTAGTTTCGCCTGGGTCTGGAACCTAGCATTCCTTATCTTTTTTTATGCTCATTTGGTTTTGACACTCAAAGAGGGAGTGTTTCTTTTTCTATTTCAATACACTGGAGGTAGTTTGTGTCTTATCTGCATAGAAGTTTTAGGTTGTCCACATATTCTACAATGGAGTTGAGTTCAACTTAATTTATTTGTAGTTTAATGCAAAACAGGAAGCAGCACTAGTGAGTGCAGACATACTTTCAGTAAGAAAAGATCAATCCTCAAGATATCAATAGGTGCACTGGTTATGCATTGCATGGAGTATTTTATTTTTTTTTTAATGGAACTACAAAGAAGGATTTGCTTGTAAATTAACATTGGAGAAGTGCACACCATAAAATGTGACATTAATTTAAATTAGAACAATTCTAAAAAATAAAATCATGAATACATCTTGCACTTTTCACAAAGTGATTTGAACTCATATAGGCTCCATTATTCAAAATATATAGTAAAAGGAAATATCGTATTTTCTGGACTATAAGTCGCACCAGCCAAAAATGCATAATGGGGAAATTTATTTTATAAAATCCGAGACCATGAACAGACATTTCATCTTGAAAGGCAAGTTAAAGTAGAATAGAGAACAACAGGCCGAATATTAACGTAACATATTAACAGTTATCAAGATAACTAGCATAAACGACAATAGCGGGGTGGTGCTGAGAGAGCTACAGGTGTGTTCGGGTCAAAGGCGGCCAGTCGTCCTGCAGCTACACAATATATTATAGTCTATATTTTTTCAGTGTGAGAAATACAATATATGGCAGGAGTGCCTGGCAAAAGACCGTAAAAAGTGAGAGCCCTGTACTCCTCTGATGACAGACTGCAGCTGACATCAAATGCTCCGTGATTCACTGCAACGCAATGCAAGTGCACGAAAACTGTGAATGCACAGAGTCTTGCTGCTCATTAATATGACATAATGAGCATGTGGAATTACTGTATATATTTTAATAAAAAATCACAGGACCAGTCAAAGCCATGAAAAAGTGTGACTTATAGGTATGTGCTTTTGAGAAACATGAATTACAATAATGGGGTTTATCTCATATGCTGAAATGAAACTTGTATGAGGAGTGATCACATCCCAGCTCTATTTTGATTATTCAGCTTTCTAAGCTGTTGTAGACGCAGGCCTCTTCAAAATTAAACATAACATTGGTAGAAGACGTTTTCAGAACTATAGGATGCTAATGTTAGGAGCTGTTGTAACTAATTGTTTAACAACTTTTGGTAAGTGGTGTAATATTTTGTCATTTCATGACAGAACCCAACTGACTAACGCTCTCCCTCTATTTTATGTGTGGTCACACGATGGGTGATATATTGTATATGTGGGCTGCAGGCGTGCAGTGTGTACAGAACATGTAGTGTTTGTGTGTGAGTGCATGTGGAGCGATGTGATCAGGTGTCAGCAGCTACAGTCTTCAAAGTGACACTCAGCAATAATCTCTTTTTCTTCATTTGTCTCCTATCTCTCGTTCTAACCTCCTGTTCTCTGTCTCTTGGCCCTTATGTTATTTATTTATTTATACCTGTCAGGTTGCAGATTCACACACACACAAACACACAGAGGGCATTCACACACACACACACACACACACACACACACACACACACACACACACACACACACACACACACACACACACACACACACACACACACACACACACACATACACACACACAGACACTAGCCAGCAAGTCCATCATAATTAGAATGCTAGAGACAAGTGGTGTCAAGATAAGCCATCTGTGAACTCTCTGACATTTCAAGGTAACAGAAATCCACACACTGACACAAACATGCACTTACGCACACACAAAGTCATGCAATAAACAGCCTCTATAGATGGTGTCACTTTGTCAGTCCACATGTTTTCTGATGTCACATGTTCTTTTCCCATCATTTTTGACCCATTTCACCCTCTTTTAATATCCTACCTACACCATAATGACTCATTTAAAATTAAACATCCCATGCAAATGATCTGAGTTAATATGTCCATCTGCAATAGCGCCTGTCTGCTCTGTCCAAGCCTGTCCATGTCTGAATTTGGCTGAAGTAGCAAACGATTCAGAGTCAGGTTTAATGGAGTGGATATGAGTGACTCAGAGTGAATGTAACCCTCGTTTCTCAGAACCAGACCCACAAGAGTTCTGCAGCCTACTTGTACCACACCAATCCAATTTCGGCTTAATTGAATTGTTCTGAGCCCTTCATCCATATATTTCCTCCACGAAAAAGCTTATTACTCTCAAGCTGCGCATGTGTATGTGTGTATGAGAGAAGGAGTGTACTCCAATTGTGGCAAATTTTAAATGCTCTGTTGCTTGATATTTCTGAGGTGCTGTTTGAATTAGTTGGTGGATAAAATAAATAAATCTTCCACTAAATTTCCTCCTTCCTTTCCTTTTTCTCTTCCCTCTTTTTTTCATAGGATGTGAAGTCAACATTCTTCCAGTTTGGTGCCTCCATCCAGCAAGAGGCTCTGCTGATGCTGAACATCATGGAGGAATATGACTGGCACATCTTCTCTATTGTGACATCAAAGTTCCCGGGCTACCAGGAGTTCATCAACATCCTAAAAACTACTGTGGACAACAGGTATGATCAACTACACAATTGTTTTCGATGTTCTTTATATTTTGTATGTCTGATCATTATTTAGCTGGCTGGTCACTACACTACTGTGAAGCTAGTGAATTGGTGGATGTCAGTATTTCCAGTTGGTGCTTTATTTTACTAGACCTCACGAGTTCTGCACAATACTCTCAAACTCTGCTGGTGATCAAAGAGTACTTTGAAGACAAGTAGAAGTGCAGCAGAAATACTATAAATATTTTTGAGATGTGACTGGCTACCATATTAATCCCTAATGTCATAGTGAAAAAATACATATTTCCTCAAGACTAATCCAGAGGACAGCCACATTACCCCAAAAAGTTTTTATTAAATTTTACAATTTTTTCGTTAAGTTTTCTAGTCTGATATTTAGAAAAACACAATTATTGTTAGATGCAAATCAGACCTGTTACCATATTTAAATATTTGCCATCCATGTGTAAAGTTACACCATGAGGCTGGTGGTGAGGAAAACTCACTAAGTCAAGCATAACACATGCAGAGTGTTGCATTGGTATCTGTGACTAATGGCCTATTTTGACCCAATAGTTACAGGATCTATGGAGCCATTCTCAGGAACACAACTAGAGTTTACGTTTTCTTCTCCTCCTCAACACTTTTGGGGCATTTTTCCTAACAATATGACCTCTTAACTCCCTTAATTCCAAGAGTTTATACAAAGAAAAACTGAAGATAACAAGCATTGTAGGTATGTCTTAGGAAGAGTTATAACAATGTCAGCCAGGACATTTCTCCAACCTTATTTTCCCATTTTGTCTGTAATCTTCTCCATTATCACTGCACATTTCCCCAGAGAATGAGCAAATTTACTTTCAGAGAGGTACTGCACATAATGTTTTGGCCTTATATTCTTTATCTCATCTACTTCAAAAACAGTAACATTAAAGGATTTTAATCAGGATTCTTAAAATTAATGTAGATGACAAGTATATTTACTGCACATGCAGTTTCACTGTTTGCCACACTATTAGGTCATTTTGATTGATGCTACAGCCCTCTGCAGAAAGAAGCAGAAAATGAAAAAAATTGCTGTAGTGAACAGTGCACCATAATTTCTGGCAAAAAAGTCAAATAAATGATACATGTTCAGCAATGTTGAACTGTTGGCAAGAGTTGATGCCTGTACTTGTGATATATTGAAACAGAGCTGAAGAGGGTCTGTTTCATTTGCAGTTACTCTTTCTGTCAAACCCAACAGGCAAACATGGGTTCAATAACTTGCTGCCCCTGTTGACACTGCATACAGCTGTTTTAATTGCAAGTACAGTTGTAACACATTTAAGTGGAATGTTTTCTCTGTGTTCTCTGACCTTTGGATGAAAAGTTACCTGGTATTAAGACTGTAGAGCAGTTTAGAAGATAACAGAAGCACCATTCTGATTAACCACATACTAAAAGCTAACCTCATGTCAACTGGTTGCACATTAAACTGTAAAACATTTAACTATACAAAATAAACACCATACCACTGACTCAACTATGGTGGATATGCAAGAGGACTGTAGGACTCACAGATTAGTCAGTGGCAATCATTTGTGAAATGGGACAGTGGCACCATTTGCAATATGTGTTTAAGCGATGCTTGCAAATTGCTTTCATGAAACGGGCCCCTGCATCCCAATGGCTGTGTGACTAAGGAGTGTGTCTTTGCAGTCAGGTGAAAAGTGTGAAACTATTCATGACAACTAAGGCACTGGAGGATTCAGATCTTATATGTGTTTTCAATTGCAGCTTTGAACAATACTCAACTATTTTCTTTATATTTATGTATTGTGGATCACCATTATCAGTGGTTACATCAATAATATATTTCCCTAGGGTCAATATACAATTATTTATAATGCTAAAGTCTGAAAGACAGTTCCATACATTGATAGATACATAATAACTTCTCAATGTCAATAGTAATACACTCCAGAGGTGATTTTGACCTCAGTGTTAAAATAATAGCTTATCATTTATGAAACAAGAAATAATTTGTCCAATTACCTGCAATTACATTGTCGATTTCCCACATCAGTGCTCAACTGGCTCACAATGACTTAGTCATGGCCAGACAGTTTTAATATCAATGAACTTCCATCATTCACAGCAGAAAATTGGACCACTCAGCTCAGTGAGTCAAGGCTGACCTGATATAAGATCGAGGAAATATTTTGTGGATGGCTACGTACAGTACCTAGGCTGCCTGCTGGAGATGAATGCATACGCTTACATGTTTTTTCTGTCAGCATAACCAACTGGCGTGAGAACAGAGATGTTGCACATAGATGACTGTTCTGGCAATATTGACACCATCTCTTACCTGTATGATCAAGATCATATCAAGAACAACAAAAAACAACAACAACAAAGCTTGTATGATTTTTCTAGCTTAGCAGTTATATGATTTAGTGTATTCATTGTAAAATATACTAAATTGCATACACCTTCTCCTTTAAATTTTTACATAGCAGTGTTATTTCCTCCCTTAACTGTAAGCACCCATCCCCTCTCTCTCTCTCTCTCTCTCTCTCTCTCTCTCTCTCTCTCTCTCTCTCTCTCTCTCTCTCTCTCTCTCTCTCTCTCTCTCTCTCTCTCTCTCTCTCTCTCTCTCTCTCTCTCTCTCTCTCTCTCTCTCTCTGTGTGTGTGTGTGTGTGTGTGTGTGTGTGTCTTCGTGTATCATTGCCTCTCTTTACTGGTTTTGTCATCTGGGACTTGTAGACCATCATCACTTTGGACAGCAAGCAGAAGATAGAGAGTCCCAAATCACTCTCATGTTACACTACCTGTCTATTGTTGGATTCTTCTCAATGGTTAACCACTTTCCTCTTTTCCCTATCGTGTATCAGACTTTGTTACAATCCTGTGTGTGTGTGTGTGTGTGTGTGTGTGTGTGTGTGTGTGTGTGTGTGTGTGTGTGTGTNTCTATGTCCCTCTTTCTGCTAGATCTGTCCTGAAGGACCTGTAATCCTGATACGACAGCATGTCAGTTTATGATATATTATGTTCTTTAATTGCTAACATAACCACAATTATTTCATCTGTTTCTGCTGCACATAAGCATTACATTCTTGAACTTGCTCAATATTATCACTTTGGACATTGTAGAAAAGATCGCCCAATCCCACTGGATAAAAATGATATTCTGCATTATCTTTTTAATGAGCACTTCTTTCACTTTAGCTAACAGGCTACAGGACTTTATTAAAGAACTGCCTTGAATTTATACTGATCTGTTTGCCTTCATAGATGCTTTGATGGATTTTAACACTGTGGAGGAAAAGAATGCTTGTTAAAAACATCTCTGTTCAGGCACACGGTTTTGAAAGAGCAATGGAATTAATGAACTTAGCCTCTGTCCAAAAGGCCTGATAGAAAATGCATTATACAACTGTTGATACCATTTAGCATGTTGAAAACACATAGTTGCTTCACATTAACTGGCCACTGTTTGTTGTTCTTTCCTATAGTTGTGTGGGCTAGAGCCTGTTGAGCATCATTATACAGGACCAGCTTTAGCATTTGCATTCCATTTAGACATAATGTGTTTCCCCTGACAATAAGCACTTTACACCTATTAGCATTCACGTCGCACTTAACAATGATATTAATTATAATGGATAATTATAACTGCCCTTGCCAGCACCTGAACAAAGTTAATAGTCAATCAGTTAAATATTAACATGTCACTGCTGTCCTTGTTATCATTGCTTTAGTTTTGTGGGCTGGGACCTGCAGAATATCATCACTCTGGATGCAGTGGAGGAAGACAGCCGGTCTCAGATCATGCTGAAGAAAGTCCAGTCTCCAGTGGTCCTGCTCTATTGCTCGAAGGACGAAGCTGTCTACATCCTGGAAGAGGCTCGCTCTCTGGGTCTCACTGGATTCGGATACATCTGGATTGTACCATCCCTGACCACTGGCAACCCGGAAATAACACCTGAAGAGTTTCCATCGGGTATGATTTCAGTGTCGTATGACGACTGGGACTACCCATTAGAGGCACGGGTTCGGGATGGTCTGGGTATCATAACGTCAGCAGCTGCGGCCATGTTGGAGGAGTATGGCGACATCCCTGAAGCTAAGACGTCTTGTTATGGCCAGATGGAGAAGACGACTAAGCTGCCACCCAGTGCACTGCATAAGTAAGCAAAGACTTGTGTGTGTGTGTGTGTGTGTGTGTGTTTGTTTGTTTGTTTGTGTGTGTTTGATATTAATATATAACACTCAGCAAGAAATAGTGAGCTACATACGGTATGTGTCTTTTAAGATAAGAGAATGAATGATGAAAATTTTTGTGTGTTTTTATAACATCAATAGAGCAGTATTTCTGTGTTTATTTGAGTGCAAGGGTACATTTGTTTTCACCTTTGTCCTCAGTAATTAGAGACTTCCGCCAAGTTTCCACCTACGTTAAGGATAGAAAGATGCAATTACTGGATAAAGGACTGAGGGATTGAAAGTTGGTGCTAAGAGAATAGAGAAGTGTGGGAGTCAAAGAGGCAGAGGGGAATGAAAGAGGTGAATGGGAGTTGAGGAGGGAGTTTTCTATTTAGGTAGCAAAGAAAGGGGGAAGGAAAGAAATTGAGACTGTGGTAACAGTAGGAATCTGCCACAAATGAGTGCTCTCCAAAACTGAAGAACTCCTTGATGAGTCCTTCTGTTCCTCTTCTCCTTTATTCCTCCATCTCTCATTCACTCTCTTCTGCTCTCTTTCTCATCTTGTGCTCACTCCCCAGCAGCCAGTGGGAGATGTTGCAGGTCTTGCCAGCTCTGTCAGGCTTTCCATCTGGCAGAAGAGGGAGAGATACTACACACAACCTGTGTTCACATCCCAATATTGCTTTCTATTGTTTTTTTTCCAAGAAAATAGTGGTGTGTGGGATTACAAATTGAGAGGTCTGTGACCAAATTCGATTCCAAAATTTAATTCCATTTTTATTTGTTGCAAATCTCAGAAATTAGATTCATGCCTCATCTTAGCTACTTCAACTTGAACATGAGTGAGAAGATTAAAGTCACCCACCCTTGAGAGCATATGGATGTGTTTGGTTTATAACAGTCTGCCTATCATTTTGGCAGACACTATACATAAATGTCATATTGAAAATTGCTCCATTGTGTTCATATTTTGCTTTTGTATTAGATTAAGGTTTGGAATATAGACCAGCTAACTAACATTAAGCAGAAACTTGTTAATTATGAATGTGTTTCGTTTTTTTTTTTTAATCTCTGGTTCACATATTTTTCTGATGATCATGAGGGTTAGTCACTAGTTTTTGAAACTGATTTAGTGTCTAACAAGTTCAAGACTATAGGAAGAGAGGCCGAGAATAAAAGGGACAAAAAAGAAGACTAAAGAGTAAGAGTAATGAAATAAGTATACTGACAAAGCACTGAATATTGTTGCTTTTGTTTAACAATGGTATTTAAGATCTGCTCTGCTTAACTGCTAGTTCAAGGAATTGAGATTGAAGTCTTATATTTTCAGCTGAGATCAGCTTACAGCGACTATCTATAAGGTTTTACTGTCCTGAAATATTTTAATGTAATTGGTGAATAAATCTACCAGAAACTACCAGGTATAGCATTTCAGATGCTATACCAGTTTTCATCTGGGTTCTGTAGAAACCAAAACAAGTGCCAAAGTGAAGAGCACCAGAGAGATACCTTTCTACACTGGGCAAGACTGGGCTGGCTATACCTGTCTAGAGAGCTTACAGTCTTAACAGGGAATGAATTAAATACTTATTCTACACTAATATAGGGAGCTTAAGTCACACCCATGTACTTCCGGTCCATGGGACCTAACTTGTCGAAAAATATGAATGAGTGTCAATGTGGAGATAAAAATTATTTTCTGGTCCTGTTTGAATTGTGCCATGGATTTCACATATGTTGTTCGTGATATTTTTCACGCAAAGAAGACTACAGTTTAGTACCAAGAAGTTTGATAATTTTAGGTTTTGTGTGAGCCCACTCTGTGAACTACAGCTCCAGCTGCTCTCAGCGCAAATGATCTACGTCACCACCCACACTTGAACAGATCTCTCTGTTCCACTTCACCTTCTTTTTCCAAGGGGAGGATAAGAGCATAAAAAGAGTGGAAAATCATTTTAAGTCGAGGTATGTGAAGAGCTTCAATCATGCCAATGGGGAGCGTGACGTCACATACGCAAGACTTTCTGTAGTCTTTCTCATTGTGTTTTCTCAACAGCATTTAACTGAACAATGACAAAATAAATGGTCAAACTCTTGGCATAGAAATGTCAAGAGATTAAATATTTAAACCCATAAACAATATGTAATTCAAAGCACAACGACAGGGATCAGAAAATAATTATTTTCCATCGATTGAACACCATTCATTTTTTTTTGCTCCGGTAGGACCCATGGGGTCCAGTGGAAGGAGTGGGTCTTAGGCTCCCTATAGCTTTCCTTTTGTCAGGAAAAAAAGATACATCAAAAAGAATTACCACATATTCAGAGCCAGCTGACTTCGTTCCCAGCATGCTCTGCTGCCTCAGGTTGTTACCAAGGTGATGAGTGGCCACAGATGGCTCTGTTGTGGGTGAGAGAGCTCAGCCAATAGGTCTTCAGGGCCAGGACATGAGAAACATGATTGGTCAAGGCTAGGTTGGGGCAACAGGCCAGTTTGGGTTGTTAGACCATCAATGGCTTTCTGGGGAGATAGGAGAACATGGCGAACACATGCATGCAAATACACAAACACACACACCAGTGCAGACGGAGATACATATAACCAGACTATATGTACACATGTACCGCACCAGTGTGACATACAGTGGTATTCACACTGGGTCACATCACTTCATTCTGAAGTTCTTCTGTGTGTCCACTACCTTATTCTAAGCAAGATGTCAATGACAGAGTTATCTAGCATTCAGAGGGAAGGTTCTATGCTTTTGTGCTTGAACTTCTCTCAGACCTAACTATGGTTTATGACAACAGGTCGATTAACAGTGGATGCCCCTTCCTCCCTGAAGTTATTCAAAAACATATCACAATAGAGAAAAAACTTGTTTTGAAGAGAATAATACCAATAGATGGTTGTGAAACCATAGAACATTTCTGTAGTGTTTCTAGTGCAGTGTGGGCTTTCAGTGAAGTTTAACCTCACTCAGTTTTTGCCAGTGACAGCTGTGATAATAAATCCACTGTGACACGTCCAAGATGAATATGTTTTGCAGAGTAATAGAAAAATTAAATTAATAAAAACAGGAGACAAATGACCAACTAAGAGTGCTGGCCAGTGCAGCAATCAGACCAAGTGACAACTTCTGCTCCATATAAAATATGGTGTGTTCATGTGTGGATTTGTGTGTGTCTGTGCTCGTACGTGTGCATGTTAGAAACAAGAGAAATATCCCCCCCTTAAGAGAATGTTCTGTCATGACAGATTTACAGTGCACCGCTCACCTTGCTGTGGTGAACTGTGTGTCTTAAAAGACTTTAGCACTTATTTATATGTGTGTGTGTGTGTGTGTGTGTGTGTGTGTGTGTGTGTGTGTGTGTGTGTGTGTGTGTGTGTGTGTGTGTGTGTGTGTGTGNTGTGGTGGGAGTAGTTTGTTTTGACAGGTAATTTCAGTCTCTAGCCTTGATATATGAGGGTCAGATCTGACGAAACACACATGTACACCTATATTGAGTCTTGGGGCAGCCGTCATAAGATTTGTACAAAGATGTGTTGTTACACACTACACAGTGTGATTGAGAATTTAAGTAATTTCAATTCCAAATTCATATGCTGACACATTTTATACTAATTTAAGGTACAGCTATGCAATTATCAAGCATATAGACAAATAAAGCAAATGAATACTCAAGTTGTGTTTGCATTTTGAACAAAACTTAGTGTATTTGTCATTTTTTCCCAAGAGCTAGTGACTTACCCTATGAATGTCGTTTTGCACAGTAGAAACAATGATACCCTAGTGTCTCATCATGTCAGTCACTCCACTGCTCAAGAATATTACATTACTGCATCATTGCTTGATAACTATGGCTGTGTGTTTATTTGTTATTTCATTGCCATGTGTACGTTTCTGTTTGCAACTCTCCTGAGAGTCACATACAGTTGCATATTAAATTTGTAGACAGTTAGTGATCTCACAAATAGTAGGTGTATTAGAATAAATGGTGGGTATTCAAAATTATAATCTATACACTGGCACCTGAAAAAAGATGAGCATATGAAATAAACATGTGTGTGTGTGTGTGTGTGTGTGTGTGTGTGTGTGTGTGTGTGTGTGTGTGTGTGTGTGCGTGTGTGTGTGTGTTTGCATGTGTTTATTATTGCTGTTTTTTTTGTTTGTTTGTTTTTTTATAATAACCTAATGACCCAGCATTAACAACAAAGCATTTTAAGAAATTCATGAGTGTCAAACCAGAAATACATTTTCCTTACTTCCTCACTAGTTCAAACTTTGGAGACAAAAGTTTAATCTCACAGACGTTAGAGTTAAAAAAACAAAAAGTAGAGAAGGAGGAACAGATTAGATTGGCAGAGCTACTAATACATAGCACATACTGTGTGTATGTGTTAGAGTAATAGTGAGCATATTTGCAATCATAAAAAAATCAGTAAGCCATTTTACCCCTCACATCTCTCTTGTCAGCATAAGTATTAGTTTGCCTTACGGGTAGCAGTCTGTGTGAGAGAGAGACTGATTCATTTTAAATCAAATAAATCTTTGTACATGAATAGCAGATGTGTGATTGTGTGTGAGCATGCAAAGGCTCTTATTTTTGTGTCGCCTGTATGAAAAGGTGATTACAAAGCAAAAACACATGCCTCAATTTTCAATCTAGAACAATGAGCTAATTACAGTTCAAGTAGCTAATGCTTAGCCTGAAGTGTCCCTTGGCAGTGGTGGATATGCATCTCATACAACACTGTGAGAGCAATAGTAGTCCAGTAGGCTAAAGCTTGTGATGGAGTTTAATCAATTTGTGGATTATAGCCAAGGCTATCCATTTGATTATAAAATTGTTTTGAATAATTATGAAGAACATGACAACAGTAGGCCTGTTTTGTTTGACCCAGTGAATAGTTTAGAATAATGTTTATTAAATGGGAACACAGATCTCCCGACAGACAGCTGTGCTGTGTTGCAACTCTGTGCTGCAAAAAACTTTGTGGTGCTTTGGTGAACCTGACATTGTTTTCTGATAGAATATTATATCAGACTTTGGCAACTCTACAGTGATTGTGCTACCTATAATTTTTTTTTTTTTTTTTTGGGGGGGGCTGCTGAATGTTATTATTCACTGTTATTAGAATGAACACACCTTTAGTAGTGTAAGTCAGTCTGATTTGATGAGACATATGCAGTGCACTCCGATTGTTGTAGGATTTCCCCTTAAGCATTGTATGGGGAATATACAAACTTTCACTTTCGACATAGGGTACAAAATGCAAAAATAATTGCACATTTCTACTACATAGGTGACCTAGTTCTTTTAAGCAGGAATAGCATATGATTGACAGCTAGTGTGCTACATCTCACAGATAAATGAACCATCATGTTATTCCACTCAGAGAGAGGATTGAGCACAGGAGTGACATGAATGGAACTTAGTTAGTAGCGATTCCCAGCACACAATAAGTTTATTTATTTTTCATCAAAAGGGAGAGTGTCTGTAAAAGGTGTTCCAATGTTGTGCAGGGATTTCTGTCCAAAACATAGATTTGCATATTGCAGAAAAAAACCCTTGATATTAAAACTCAGATACAGTGAGAAGGATTCCATGCAATATACAAACAAATCCTCATTTGCAAAACATAAGAAAACCTGCTAAAACAGCTGTTAAGAAACATGTTGCATTTTATGGTGTGACTGCAAGCTTGAAAACCACAAAATGTAATTCTCAGTATTAATCTTTTATTGCCCAAACTCACAGAGAAAAGTGAAAACATCTCCACCCTGCCACCACATACACACACCAGGGAGTACAGAAAGGACTGAGACACTGCTTAGCTAGCATCTACTTCACCTTGTGCAGTCATCATTCATGTCACATTTAACATATGCCACCTGAGGCTGAGTGTGTGTTTTCAAATGAGTGCCAACCCTCAGGTGCTCTTAAAAGACCTAAATCAGCATCCGTCTTTTTTCTTTTAAGACTTCCTCCTTCAAGTGTCAGTTGACTTCATAGTTCACGAGTCCTCTGACAGTATACATCATTGCTTTGACTGTTCCTTGTCTTGACAAAGGTTAAATGTCTCTATCTTTAACACACATTCATAGAGTAAATCCTCTTGAGATAAAATGTAGAGTCATTATCACAGTGTAAGACCTTTAAAACACAGTAAATCCAGAGCAATAAGTGATCACTTGAGAGGTTTTATGTTTTTGTGTCAAGAGCACTCTGACAAGAGGAGACTTAACGTTGGGAAATCTCGTATGTTCAAAATAAATTAAACCAACATACTGTAGTTAAAAAATGTCAGTGTTTTTTTGTCATCACAATTGTAAATGTTTTCTTTATTGCCAAGAAAAGAGAAAGAAAAGACACTATTGATATAGTGTTGATGTGACACTTGCTGCTGTAATGCAGTGGATGTGGGGTGTATGCCCCTTCTCCAACATCTTTTGCTCCAGAATAAGAGGAAGGGAGGAAAAAATAACACTGAATATATTTTTATCCTAACTCTGTCGAGGCTTAGTCCTCCTACTCTCTCATCATACTTTCCCTTCTCCCCTTTCCATCTCTCTCACTCAATCTCCCTTATCTATATTCTTGCTCTCATTTTTTTTCGGGTGCTCCTTCTCCACTGTCTCTCCACCTCTGCACCCTTTCCTCATCCCCCCTAATGAATAGAGAGATTACTGATATAATGGGAGGATGGAAAGTGAGAGAAAGTGGATGCTTCTCTATGATCTCAGTCCTACAGGGGAGAGGAAACATTACATGCAGGATTGTTGAGGTGGACAAAGTAATTGTCTGTGATTATTTGTGTGTGCAGGGATGTTTAGTTAAGGGTGTTTAGGGTCATTTCCCAGCATATACACACTCGTCTGTGTCTGTATCCTAGCAACACCCTAGGTCCACCTGTTCAATGGGTGCCAGCACAAACATACTTGCAGACATACTTAAATACATACACAATCTGCCCATCCTGTCTGCATCCTGTTCTTGCTTTCAAACACATGGTGTGTATTATGTAGTATGTTCCATTGTGATTTGCACATGAACAGCCAGTGACACATACACAGCATATTTATCACAGAACTGCACTGGTAGTCATAATAATAATGACGTTTCATGCAGAGAATAGACAGAGGTGCCTATTTTTCATTTTTGCTTGTGGGAAAAAGCTGAAGTCAGGCATTTGACTGAATTAAATCTCAGAAAACTTATAGATCTTTTTTTTTACAGATATACTGGAAACAAATAAAACCTGCACTGTTTTATGAATCAGAATCACAAAGAAACAACTGCGATATCTACAGTAAACTGAGAGACTTTAATTTTTAGCTTGAAAGTGATCACTGACAGGAAATGACTAATTAAAACAAAAGGGTCTTCCAAATATTTTGACTGATTCACCTTAAATAACATAGTCACCCATCAGTACATCCAGTGTTGACATTTCTACATCATTACGCCAAATCCTTAATGTTGCTGCTATAAATACCACATTGTTTGCTTCTTGGTGTAAAAAAGGAATGGATGCCTGAACAAAGAGAAGGATAATAAGCCATATGAGCAACAAAGGAGAGTAAAGTGTACATTAAACAGATGGAAAGAAGAGCAAAGGCTTCCATTGTGCACATATATTTGTGTGTTTGTGTCTCTTCCAGATTGATGGCTGCAAAGCACAGAATGGGCTGTTGTCTAAAAGAGCAGCCTGGGTGCTACTATTGATTCCAGCACCTCTTTCTCTGCTGTAGTTGTACATACAGTAATTGGGTTCAGCACCGCATCGTGTGTCCAATCAAATGGCTTAATACTACTCACCTGGTTACTTGCACGCCAATCAGATTATTTTAATCACGAAACTCACTCAATCCCCTTATCTCTGGCTGATTTCATCTGAGCATTGCAAGGCTGTGCGTGCGTGCATGTGTGTGTGTGTGTGTGTGTGTGTGTGTGTGTGTGNGTGTATTACCAGCAGCAATTTAAAGGGACATGTAGGTATTGTGAAATGGCGCCACACACAAACACACATACACATACACAAACTCCCATATTACACAGCCCTTTTTCTCTTTCAACCTCTTTGTCGTTAGCCTTGTGACTTGGTACTATAATTGGTTTAGACTGCTGTTATGTATAGCCTGCAAGTCTCAAACAGCTGAAATAATAAAAGACTTTGAATTTACTTAAATTGACAATTACAGTTAAATCCTGCAGAGCATGTGCTGGTTAATATTATGTGTGGAACTAAAGCTGCATTACGTACGTCATGTACATCATGAGCCTTAATTTAACAAAAATGTTCTTGATGCCTTTAATTGAGGCCTGAACAATCAAAGCTTTATGAAATGTGGCAGGGACAGAGGGTAACAGAGATAAACAGCCATATGTATAGAGAGAAATATATTTTACTTATTTACTGGTGGTGCTGGTGGTGGTTGTGTGTGTGTTGGTGTGGGTGGGTG
Organism: Rastrelliger brachysoma; assembly: GCA_024605115.1. NCBI lineage: Eukaryota > Metazoa > Chordata > Actinopteri > Scombriformes > Scombridae > Rastrelliger > Rastrelliger brachysoma. Next base: position 17,286 of record JANJYP010070889.1, read on the forward strand.
GAGGGGGGGTGTTTTTTTTGTCTGTTTTTTCGTTGTAATCATTTAAATTATAGGTTCACAGTTTTTTTCATTTATATCTTAAAACAATATTCAAATGCTCAAATGATGTTTTAAAAAAGGTTTTACTTGCTGTAATAATCTGTACTGTTCATACTGCCATTAAGAGATCCATTTCTAATACACTGGAAGTGATGGGGAACATCCTCCTTCAATGTAAAATGCATTTGAAAGTTTATCTAAAGCTTATATGAAGCATTAACAATCCACATTTTTCAAATAAAGAGGACATTTTCCAAGGTTACTCTTTTTAATGCCAAATTCTCAGGTTTTGCTTCTATGCTTCCACTGCAGCTGAACAGGGAAATACTGCCTGGTGAGACAAAAAGAGGGAATTTTATTCTAAAAACATATCTACTTGATTTAACTAACTCAGACTGCTGACACCTCATATTAGATTTAGATGGTGCATTTTTGAACAAAATGAGGTCTGTGGATTTTGTTCCCCTTCACTTACAGTGTAAGTGCATTTGAAAGAGATCTTTTAATAACCAGTGTTAGTAGGAGGAATGATTACAGCAAGGAAAACTACTTTCAGTGTTCATTTGGGCACCTGATTGTTGTTTTAAGAAAGGTTTAAAAGAAATTGTGAACCCATCCTTTGATGTGCGTGCCGCATAAGCAACTAGTGTATCAAATGACACAAATAATAAGCTTCTAAAAGAGCATTTTGCTCCATACACTACACCGTGTAGCTGCACAATGTCCTACACAGCATGAAATGCCTCACCTGCAGCGCTCCTCTGTGGCTTTTCAAAGACACATCACGTGGGTACATGCTCCATTTAGAAGTTTGCCCTGTCGCCTGGTGCAAGAATGGAGTAGAAGAGGAGGAAAAAGAGGAGCTGTCTCTCCCGTGTTGTACATGACCACTGACAGAAGGAGTGAGGAAGACAGAGTGGGAAAGAACAGCCATGATTAATGTGCAGGCTATGCGGACCCAAGAATATCTTCCCAGTGCCCTCCATCTTAGCTAATGTGACCTGCCATATGGGTCACTCATTACAGTGTGTGTGTGTGTGTGTGTGTGTGTGTGTGTGTGTGTGTGTGTGTGTGTGTGTGTGTGTGTGTGTGTGTGTGTGTGTGTGTGTGTGTGTGGGTTGGTGTTAGTGCGGAGAGACTATCGTTTCAGGTACTATCTGCTCTCAATCTCTTTTTTTTATCTTTCAGTTGTACTGTAAATGTAAATTTTGGATCTTTGCACCTTACACAGGCACACACACATATTTTGTAGGATTTGAATATATTTTTATATGCCACCGCATTAAACTTTAAGTCTATGTCCACTTGATTTTTATGTTAGGAATCTAGTCATAATGCAGTCTATGTGAATCAACTTTATAACTTTCAGTACAATATAGTGTGTTTGAATATTTTAGGATTGTAATGCCAGTAGGCTGTAAATTGACTTTTTCTCATGCTAATGTAATTAAATTCCCTCTTTTTCCTCTGTTTCTCCTTGTCTGTATTCATTCATTTCCTTTCTCTCATTCACTCATTTCTCCAACTCTGCTCCTTTTCCTTTTCACATCTCTGACTTCTTTTCTTGTTACCCTCTGCCCTACTGCTCCTCACCCCTCTTTCTCTCACCCTCGTTGCTCCTCTCTCTCATAGATACATGATGAATGTGACATGGGATGGCAGAGACTTGTCATTCACAGAAGATGGCTACCAGGAAAATCCAAAGCTGGTGGTCATTGTTCTCAACAAGGACAGAGAGTGGGAGAAGGTAGGATCTAATCAATGTGTATCTGTGTGCATATGTGCATGCGAAAGTATGCACATATCCCTGTGTTTTCTAATGGGCCATGGTAATCACTTTTACCAAAGTTTTTGAAGTTAATGATTACACTTTTATTACACATATTGTTCTTTTGCACATCTATTTTTGCAGATATCAGCTGATATTGACCTACCATTGTATAGTGCTATCTACAGAAACTTTCAAGGCAGAAAAAGCAAAACAAAGCACCCTCAGTGTTTGATTGACAAGTGATCTCCAAGCTCCCCCCTGCAAAGGCAAAAGCAGAAACAAATACTACACATCAGTATAAAAAATGTTACCACGGTATCATTGTCCAGCACCTACAGTTGATCAATGAGCTCATTTGCCAGCAACACTATGGATTTCTCTAACTAGTTAATGTGGGGGAGCTTCCATAAAGAATGGCCACTGGCTAAGTATTCTCGTCGTTGTAATGGACTTTAAATGGCAGCCATGTATCTTTATACCTACATCTGGCTGCGTCTCGCAGGCTTAAATACCTTATATTTAATGTCCCAATAGCTCATACTTCACTCTACGCATGGCTCAGAGGAAGTTTGCAAGGGGGATGTAAAAAGAGAGAGGTGTGGCTCAAGGACAGATTTGGATAAGGAAGAAAGAGGGATGGATGATGGTGTCTTTTTATCTGTATTGTCTTTCCATCCATTTAATTTTGTAATTCTCTCCTACAATTTTCTCATTTTTTGTCCTTCCTTGTCTATCACTCTTCACAATCCCTCTTCCTTCACTTTATTTCTTCTTTCCTCTTTCTTTTGTGTCTTCTATACTTTTAGTTTCTGCTTCATTTTCTATCAATTCCTCCTTTATTTTCTTCTATACCATCCCTCCATCCTTTCTTCCTTTCTTGCCAGATAATCTGTGCACTCTGTCTGTCTTAAAGCTGTGATTGCTGTTGTGGTCTCTGATAGCACCTCAAACTACAGTTAATCAAAACCTGAGACCTCTGTTATTGGGGTGGCAATGGGTCAGTGCTCCTGTATGTGTGTGTATGTTTACCCTTCCACACTGGTTATTGACAGAAACACTATTTGAGAGACTTGTACTTCGACAAATAAGGTTTTTATTCAGGTCACATCCCTCTGTCTCTTTCTCTCTCTCTCTCTCTCTCTCTGTGTGACAGAGTGAGTGTGAGTGTGCGTTACAGTATTTGGTTTAGTTTGCCGCAATCTGCACAGTCTCCACCCAATCTTTTAGACTAGCTTTTTCATATTTCATACTGACACACACCCCCACACACAAAAGACCCTTTGTTTTGTGTGCAGAGGGGAGGTAGAGTATTTTGCTGTAAACAGAGAGCCTGTGAAATTGATCAGTACCACTTCACTGTGGTGCAGAGAAAGAGACTGAAGGCAAGAGAGACACAGAGACCCAAAGTGGAAACATAATTGGGATCTGCTCTCTCTCTCTCTCTCTCTCTCTCTCTCTCTCTCTCTCTCTCTCTCTCTCTCTCTCTCTCTCTCTCTCTCTCTCTCNGTGCAGCCATCCCACCCATGCGCCATAAATCAGTGGCACAGAGAGAGAGAGAGAGAGAGAGAGAGAGAGAGAGAGAGAGAGAGAGAAAGAGACTACCATGATGATCAAGAGATAAAAATTCAGAAACTGCACTAAAATATGGATATGCACTAAAAATATAAAATGTGTCCCCTTGGGGCACAAGAGGAAGAGACAGGGGAGAGGAGCAATATGGAGCGATACAGAGACAAGTGAGCAATGGAGACCGATGGGCCAAGATAGCGGGAGAAAATTTGTGAGAAAAAAAGAGTTAGAGAGAGAGAGAGAGAGAGAGAGAGAGAGAGAGAGAGAGAGAGAGAGAGAGNTTTTCTTTTTCACCTGTTACAGGTGTTGAGCACTCCGCTTTTCAAAGCAATCACAACTATGGTTCTTAACAACACACTCAGAGTCAGTTAAATGGTATATTTTGGAGATAACTGACTTTAAAATCACTATGGCTATTTGGTTGGATGTTTTGTTTTTTAGGATTATGCAATTGCCAGTAAAATGCTGTTTAATTCAAAACAAGCACAGATTGCAGCAAGTCATGCAGGTATATTTGACTGTGCAGTGTCATGAGGGTTTTCAAAATAAGGCTTTGTCTGGCCATTGTACTGAAAAGAACCAACAGATATAGTAGCTAGAAGGATTAACAATAAAGACTGATGTGGCAGTAATACGCTATAATGTGTTAATGTGTTATGGTGCTGTGATTACTCAGAAGTGTACAGTAGTGTAAAAACATTACAATTTTCAGTACAGCAAATTCATTTTATTTATTACTCAGTAACACTCTATTACGTAAACCTTTTGGGGTACTTTTTGTTCTCCTGTTTGGCCATTTTTCCAAGTAACACTGGTCTCAGTATCACAAAATGCTAATATGTTCTAATGATGCTGCATGTAAACACATATTAACACACTCATGTAAAACTGGGTTCATGTCTTATATAATTGAAATTTATGTTGAACTTTATGTTTTTCTGAATATTATTTATCACTTGTGAAACTTGTTCAAAACACTTCAAAGCACACACAATCAGCTAAACATAATTTCAGTTAAAGCTGACTGAAAGGTTACAATAAATATCTTCATTATGTTGTTTGATGACACAGGATAGTTTATTTGGGTGAAATGATGAACTTGAAAATGAGCAAGAGAAAATTCTGGATGCTTGTGGTGAGGGACAAGAGAAAGAAGATTATTTAACACTTAATGGAAAAGCTTTCCTCAGGATAAGGGAATCCATTCAACAACAGAGAAATTCATAAATATGTGTTAATTGACTCCTGGACTTTGAGAATTAAGAAACATATTGTACTAAATTATAAAAACCTAATTGCATTATGGTTGGGAAAAGTTTGTGAAAATGCACAGCTCAGAATCAGTGATGTCGCAAAAGCCATGATACATTTTTTTTGTTGTATTCAGAGTTAAAGTAGAATGTCACTGAATGTACTGAATGAGAAAACTGTATTTACCAATTAGAACCAGGATGTTGTGTTTTATTCCTGCTGAGTAGATGGAGTGTGTAAATTGCTTAAGGAACTACTGCAGTGTTAGCAGCCAGTTCACAAAATAATTATTACAGATGGCATGGGATTTGTGCTTGAAGAATCACAATATGGAGACCAGACACACATAAAGTCCACATGCATACACACACTTCCAAATCGACAAAAAATGATCTACCCATGAGCACACACAAATTCAAGTTTTCATTGTCAATCTACTATTCTCTTTGTCTTAATGAAAGTGTTCCACTTTAAAGAAAGATGTCTAAGTGGTCGGATTCATCTTTCTCTCACTATCCTGCTTTTTCATCTTTCTCTCTGCCCTGTTTTGTTATGCACACATACATACACACTCATGCATGCAGAAACACACACACAAACACATTCACACATATACACAGGAACAAGCGTAGGAGAGGGAGAGCCGAATCCATTTTCCCGACATAATTTTGTCTGACAGGAGTGACAGATACTGTTTTATGACTGAATGGTTTTCTCCACACTATTAGGAACTCATTCTCCCATAGTGCAACTTGCCACAGCGATAACTCTCCCAGCGAGACTGGCACAGAGAAGGTGCTTGGTGTAAGAGCACTGACCCCTGTTTTCTTTATTCTTGTATCATTCTCTTTCACTTGTTCAGCAAGGTTCCCATTGATTGCAGCCCCCGTGTGTGTGTGTGGTTGTTTTGGTCAAACGCTGACTGACAATAAGAGAAGGAGAGAGTGAGCAAGTCAGAGAGAGAGAAAGAGATAGTACAAAGAAGATTATATGAAGTGAAATAAAAAGAAAGAAATGCAGATTTAGAGAGGAGCAAACCCATCTAAAATAAAGACAAAGATGAAGAGGAAAATAGAGAGAGTGGAAAAATGGAGGGCAGGCTTGAGGTGACAAAAGAAAGAGTAGATGGAACAAAACAAAACAAGCTTTTCATAAAGATAAGAAAAGATGCAGACAAACACAACTGTTCAGGGGGCAGAGTGTCATCTCATCACCAAGTGGCTCTAAATCTGTCGTAGAGTGATGATGTGATAGGATTGCCGCTATGAGATGTTATAATGCGGTAATCCCATGGGCACTATCATCGTAACCTCCCACCGGCCTCGCTCTCACACCACACTGCTTTCCATGTATTGTGTGTGTGTGTGTGTGTGTAATATCTGGTATTTCATACAGGGAGATTCAGCAATCTGCTGTGTAGCTGGTCGATAGAGAGAATCCCTTCTCCTCTCTCTAGGCATGAATTTATAACTCCTCTTTCTTTAATTAGAGAGGAGAGATGGCGAGGAAGAGGGAATAGGAAAGCATGTGGACAGGAAATCAGAAGCTGAAGTCAGCTTCTTCTTTCTCTCCTCCCCTTCCTTTTCCTCCTTCCCTTTTCAACCTTCTTCTGAGCAGAACATTTATCTATCCACTGAATGTATTGATTTATCTAACCAAATCAGAACTACTCCCCAAAAGCTTATATTAATTATCAAATGGATTAAACAGACTTGAGTTGCAAGCTGTTTTCGGGTCTGTTAAATATCTTAAGAGCAATATGACGTGACAGCACTTCTTATTGATACATAAAGGCGCAACAAGTAGTTGCATCTAAGTAGACCACTAGAAATTTTCTGATTACAAGACGGAAAGACAAGTGTAGAAAAATGTAGCTCAAGTACTTATTTTTTCCACTTCCATCACTGATTATGTTACACAGTTCAAAATACCAGTGAAACATTTATGTCAGCATAATGCATTCAGCTGGGAACTGCAGCTTTAGGGTTTCAGTAAAACCAGAGAAAATGATTCAAAACTGCCATGGAGCATAATTCAAATGTTTTTCTGAAACAATTTTCTATTCTCTAAATCCTCTTCATTTTTTTTCTTTTTCACAATCTCTCATTTCTGTAACATAAGTCCTGTTTTATTTTTTGTGCACAAATTCCACCCAACTTAAACATCCCATTTTCCTCTTTTACTTTCCTATCCACATACATGTATGTGCATATACATGCATGCAGTCATTCACTTGTGAAATGCAAAGCAGCTGGGGTAAAATAGATTGACAAATATGGATGTTCCCTGGAGAACGAAGGTGACAAACAAGTGCACCATCCTACCCCTTTACCCCAGCACTAACTTACACACACAACACACACACAATCAGAGATGTGCCCGACAGCAGAGTGAGCTGTTGACAGTGGTGCAGAGTATGCACAGAGAAAAGGCTCTAATCCCTGTCAGAGGATAGAAAACCACTCAAAGCAAAACAATTAAAATGCTAATTTCACTTCCTCCTCTCTGTTCGCCTGTTAATGACTTAGCCAGGCATGCATGCTGAGCTGTGTGTGTGTGTGTGTGTGTGTGTGTGTGTGTGNCGTGCATGTGGCATGCATGCCCTATGCCTCCAAGGTCAAAATGATGAGATTATGCATTATGTGTGTGAGTGTGCATAATGTGTATTCAATATTTTAAGATTCTATTTTATTCACAAAGACAAAACAAAATTTTTCCAGTATCTTCACTTTTCTCCATTTGTTAATATGTGACACAATAGGCTTAAACATCCTTTTAGCCCATGGATGTTTGTGTGTGTGTGTGTGTGTGTGTGTGTGTGTGTGTGTGTGTGTGTGTGTGTGTGTGTGTGTGTGTGTTACTTAAGCAGTAAAGTCAACCACTCCACTCCACACTGCAGCTTTATTGGTGTATGATGCGAGGAGAGAGACGGAGAGAAGAAGAAGGAAAGACTTTAAAATGGAGGGAAAGTGCAAGAGCGAGGTTTTGCCATTTTCTGGCTCCTGTAACATTAATAATTGAGAGTAGAGCAAAGCCTTGCTGCCTCCTGCTGTATCTCTCTTCTCCTCTGCCTCTTGTCTGACACAAACATGAGTAAATACCATGTGCACAAATACGCACACACACATGCTCATACACTTACATATACAGGCAGGTGTGAGTGGGCAGAGAGCATCCATAGGGGAATCTGTGACATCACAGCTGAGAAAACTTTTTGAATTATTAAAAGAGTCACATCGTTATCATACCAACGCACCCCCCCCCCCTTTCCCTTATACACTATGTGTTTGCATTTATAGCCATATATCCCTGTGTGTACATTTTGTCATGCATCCCTATACACCATGCTTTTAGTTTGTTGTGTTGTACAAGCCATACTGGCACATTTATTATGATCTGTGAACAACATGTACTGTATGTTTATTTTTGTGCCATAAAAAACAACATTTCTGTAAAATGTTAACATGTGTGAAGTCATATCCACGTTCTATCTTCTTTATGAGTTGTTGGGCAACTGATTGCAGCAGCAAGGAAAGAAAAGTAAGAAATTACTTTTGTTCTTTTCTCGTCACAATCACTAACTGGATCATTCCCAC
>JANJYP010070894.1:0-12962 GCA_024605115.1 Rastrelliger brachysoma
AAAGTAAAAGGATAGTTCACAGTTTTTAAAGTATGTCTTGAAATTATAGTCAGGTGTCCAAATGAACACTGAAATAGGTTTTTTATTGCTGTAACCATTCCTCCTGTCCATACTGACCATTACAAGATCCCTTCATAATGAACTTACAATGTAAGAGTTGCAAGAGCTTAATGAATGAATGAATTGTAGTTAGAACACATTGCATGATGTTTCCTGTTTGAATCAAATAAGTCAGGTATTAGCTAACATGCTCACTCTGCTTCCTCGAGTTTTGTGGTTTTATGCTCTTGATGAAATGACAACATCATGGATGCAATGGGTTAAACTAAGTATGAAGTGTGTTAAATGTTTTCTTGATTATAATTTGTATGCAATATCTTGGTAAGAGGAATAATTAAAATCATATTTTTACAGATACAGAGGGAGTGATGTCTGTGTCCATGTACATGCTTAACATGACTATGCTGCAAGTTTTGTTTTGTTTCTGTCACCTTCCTTACCTATTCTGCATGACAATACTGTTCTAGCTAATGTATCACAGCTAGAGCATGTGCTATTATCCCTATGTATTATCAATTAGCAGTTAGAAACATGTGTCACAGTGAATCCTCCACATATTGGATATTAATCTGTTCTGTAGTGACATTTCATTGACAACCAATATCTTGTGTTTAAAGCACTCAAAATTGATACAATTTATAAATTAAATAGGTTTGATTTTATTTGTGTTTTTTCTCTCTCCTTCAGTTCCTCCTTCAGTCATATTTTCCTCCATTTCCCTACCATTGCTGCTGTCTTCAGTCATGTTGTTAAATGTGGCTTAAAAGACAGAAAATAGTGGCTTAAAGAAAGAAAACACAATATATAAATTTAAGATGACTGATGTTGGGAAACAACAATAACAACAACAACTCTTTTATACCATGGCAAATGCAAATTTTGAAATTCTACATCAAAAATGAAACCATGACATTTAATTATAATTATGATGACACACAGAAGTTATATGGACATATTATTTTCATGGTGGAGTCTGGAGGACAAACCCCTTATATAAATATAAAGCACTCATTCTTAGGATATAACAATACTTATTTTGAGGTGAATGTAGACTGTTTAAAACCTTTGAGAATTTTATATTCCATTTATGTTCTCTTAGATGTCAACAAATATACACTTTTCGGTGGGGGTCTCTCAAATTTGTGTCTGAGTATAGCTACTTTACACTGCTAAAACTAGCACACCCTCAATTTCACATTGACTAACTGTCAGGCATACATAAAATGGGTGTATTTACTGATATTAAAGTTGAACTTTTAAACTCAAAGATGAAGCATATCGTGAGAACAGAGAGGACTCGTCCTCCTTGAGACCGTCAATCCCATCTTTCCAGTGTGACAGGATGTCACTACCCACTGTAAGCTTCTTAGAGCGCTAATGAAAGTGGCTGCGTATTGTCCAGGAGACAGATGGTTTCTGTCTTGATTAAGTTTTAATTTTCCTGACGGGAAAAGCTGACAGGATCTGTTCGTCGCAGTTATCCCCTAAGTGTTCACAGAACAACATTTCTCACATCACATCCCCTCTGATAGGTGTAACGTCAGGGAGAGGAGCTGTGAAGGTGCAGGTTTTCACTTCAGCTGCATGTTGTGTTTATCAGCGCGAATATAATTTAGAAATATAGGTCTGCTTTTTTCACTGCATTTTTATTTTTTTTATACCGCTCAATCGAGAGAGAAAAAAATCAGGAACTGGAGGACTACTTGCTGCAAACTTTTGCAACCTTGCCGAAACGACTGTTACACAGTATGCATGATGTGAACCTAGACACCAGTGGAGGCTGCAACAGCGACTTGTGTACACCAATAACATGAGCAGAGAAAGTAAGTATTGAATATTACAAGCACAGTCAAAAGTCTAATTTCAATACTGATTTATGTCACTCAAATTGAGACTTATTGAGGCAGGTGATATCCTACAACACAATATAAATATATGAAATACAGTATGAAGAATAGCATACACAGACTCTTGGCTCAAACTTTTGTTGCTCAATTGAATTATCAGCTATTGATTCAATAAACAATGTGTCACTGAATATAACTGTAACACTTAATTGTGCTAATAAGAGTTCATTGATTGACAAGTCCATGATAGAAATAAGTTTTTTTTTATATCATTGCAAGTAAAGCATTGTTGAGTTATTGTTGTTGATAAAACAAGCAATACATAAATGAGATAACACAAGGAGAGAAAAACAGCACATGCCTATTCCAAATTAATTTCAGGCACTGTTAAAAGTCCACACTATTGAGGCGAAATTCAATATTTATTGATTATTATGTTATTCATCACAATGACACTGCACACTTATGGTCATATGGATAACAGGCTATTGATTTGAGGAGTAATGCCTGTATCACTTCATATCAATGTGCAACTATAAAACGTTGTTAAAGCAAAAAAAAAAAAAAAAAAAAGCAGATTATCATTTTTCAAATAAAAAAACAATCATTTTCTGCTTTTCTCTTCTTTTTAAATCATTGAAAGGACTGTATTAATTGAGGACTGTTGTTGACAAAGCAAGCAAAAACTCCTGGGCGCTTGGAAATTGTGAAGATAAATCAATAATGAAAATAATCATTAGCTGCAGCCCCAACTTTTAGGGGTTAGGTGGCAAACTAGTGAATTAAGCACTGTAGTTTTACTTAATGCCATCTTTGTTTTGAGTTAGCTACTGCTGTAATTTGAATTAAAGGTCCATGTCCCAGTTTTTCTGTTGAGTTGTGCGCAATATGACTTGTTTTGGAGGGCGAGCTTAGCTTTGAGACATGTTTACAGCTGAAGGGATAATTTGACTCAGAAATGAGGACCAACTCTCATCTGCCTCCAACTGCCTCTGATCAAGCTTTTATTGGCATTTCTTTGATTTGCCGTGCTTTACTTGGTGATGTGAGAGTCATAATTGACCAAATACATGCAATGATCTTTTGAACCACATATCGAGTTAGGAGTCAGGAGGCCTCAGGAGAATTTCTGGTCATGTGCTTAAGGGAAAACTCTTGGCCTGATTCTGGTTAATGTGTGTGATCCTCTTTTTCTCTACAGGCAAGATGAAGCTGAGCATGTTAGCACGGCCTTTACACTGGGGCCTACTGCTTCTTTGTATAGTAAGCTTCTGCAGCCCGCTAGTGTCCACTGGCAACCAAAGCTCCAGAGGACAGAAAGGTAGGTGTCAGACCCAACTGGACGAGTCCCACACCCAGAGGGACTCATTAAGGTTCCTAACTCCTGGTCATCAGCCTTGGTTATTACATTAAACATGCAATGAGGAAGTAGATTCTCATGTTTACTCAGAATATTAATGTTAAAGGGGGTTTCATTGATCATGCACTTTGGATATTGTCACTGAAATGGCTGCATAATATGACTGTACTCCTGTATCATTAGCTGAAAGATGGGGCATATTTGTTTCATTACAGCAGAAANTTTTGGATATTGTCACTGAAATGGCTGCATAATATGACTGTACTCCTGTAGCATTAGCTGAAAGATGGGGCATATTTGTTTCATTACAGCAGAAATGGGAGAAGTATTAAGATCATCTACTGAAGTAAAATCACCATTATAAAAATGTTAAAGTATTCAGAATTCCACTTCAGTGAGAGTATGAATCATCAGCAAAATTTAAAGTATCAGAAGCAAAAGTAGTTCTACAAGAAAAAGCCCTCTGTGGCTGTATGAATATGATTATTAGATTATTAAAACTCACATATCAATGTATAAGCTGCCTTTTTAACCACTTATAAACTTTAGATATTTGATCTATCCATTTGCAACTGAGCATTGAGGCAACTTCAAAGGGTCACGATGAATCTAAGGAGCTGTTTGATCATTAATGGGAGAGGAAAAGAGAAAATAGTTAGGGAGAGTTCATAGTTATATTATAAAGATTTCTTGTTTTTTCTCTCAAATGTTTGCTTTTTGTAAAATATTGGATTGTTGTATCTCTTTGAACCTTGCACAGTTATATAACTGGTTGCTCATAGACTTTGATTAGGACTTAAACAAGTGGACTGGGCCCCAAATAGACATTAGTATTTTGTGAGGGGTAACTCCTAGATAAAGAAAAAGGTTTGCTGTGAACATAATCCAGGCAGTAATTATATTTGCCAACATTTTGTAACTGGGAAAACAATTTAGTAGCATACAAACAAAATGTCTAGGAGACAGGGTTTTGTATTTCATCAGCTAATTTGGTGAGTGGAATAAAAAGTAAATTTCATACTGAAATGTAGTATAAAGTAATATAAATGGAAAGTTTCAAGTAAAGTACAAACACCCCTTGAATAAATGTACCTAGTTACTCTCCTCCAGTGCATTACAGTTCCTCAACAGAAACCTCCCAACTTGAGTTTTGTGTTTTTGTTTTCAGTAATTGCATGTTTCATTGTTGGGACTCTGCTTTGATTGTTGTCTGATTGAAAAACACAGCTTTAATNTTTGAGTTTTGTGTTTTTGTTTTCAATAATTGCATGTTTCATTGTTGGGGCTCTGCTTTGATTGTTGTCTGATTGAAAAACACAGCTTTAATTATGAATTAACCTCCCAGTCCTGCAGGTGTTGTTGTTCATGCAGCCAGAAGAACACCTCAGTGCTCTAAATTAGCAATATGCATGCATGAGTTTTTCCTCTTTATGTTTTCACTTCTGATGTTTCTATTTATGTTGTTTCTTTTAGAAGTTCAATTTATCAGCGTGAATCATCAGTAGAGTAATAATCATCAAAAGTAATGTGCTTTTATTTCTCCTTCTGTGAAAAGATGCAGAAGCGTAAGATGTTTCTGCTTGTGTTGTTTATTTTGCATATTTCTGTTCAAACAAACTCTCAAACATGAAATTTGGTAGCTGAACATCATCAGTGATAACTGCTTAGATGTTTGGACATTTGTTTGACTGAGTTGACCATGGGTACTGGTGCTTTTCATCCACTTGGTGGTGCTGTAGCTTCAGAAACATCCCTATTAGGTCTGAAGTATTCTTATATTTATTTATGTTTATAATCTAATAACTCCATGAAATCATTGCTATGTGACATGCAGCCATCTGTAAGCATTGAAGGCTACTTACATACAAAACCAGTATGAGAAATAGTCGCCTTTCCCTCTGAATCCTCTTCTTTAGGGTCATCACAAGAGAGGACGGGGACTTGTGAAGTGGTTGCTGCTCATCGTTGCTGCAATAAGAACAAGATTGAAGAACGCTCTCAAACAGTCAAGTGCTCCTGCTTCCCAGGGCAGGTAGCAGGGACAACAAGGGCTCTGCCCTCTTGTGTTGAAGGTAATATTAGTGGCACTCTCAACTCTGGAAATATTCTGACACAAATATATCATTTGTCAAAGTAGAGTCAGGTTAGTCAGTTACACTGATAGTGGAGGACTGTTAAGGATCTGAGTATGCCATCAGATTGAGGTGTTTTTGCCCCTAAGCAACACTATTTTGAAGTTCCTCCATCTAAAAAGTGACCTTGTGCTATGCTGTATTTTTCTCTAGCCTCTATTGTGCGTCAGAAGTGGTGGTGTAAAATGGAGCCGTGTCTGGAGGGGGAGGAGTGCCGAGTTCTCCCTGACCTCACTGGCTGGTCATGCATCTCTGGGAACAAAGTAAAGACCACCAAGGTGAGGAGTGGGCCTGCATTAGTCTGAGTCACTAAGGCACCAACACTCTACAATAGACATAAATAAAAATGCTTTAGTTTAAGGCTTGCTAATTTATAGATATGTAAAAGCAGTCATATCATGAATCTCCCCCTTTTTTATTGCATTGCTCTTATGCAAACAGGGGACGACAGACTTGTGAAACTCATCATAAAGCTTTATATAAGTAAGTTGTCCTTTGATGGTGAAAGATTCCATAATCAAGCATAGTGAAAGCTCCCACTGGCCATATCAAGCTTCTCTGCTCTCCACCAGGCACAGTGGGCTCAGAAAACCTAATTCCATAATCTGTTGAATGATGGAGCCATGAGGACAAACATAAAATAAGCCGTAAATTAATACTGAATGCTAAAACCCATGTAATTAAATCTGACGGCCATAAGAAACTCAGCTGCATTTAGAAATGCACTTTTACATAAGTTGCCTTTTTATTAATTTATTATACATGTATGTAGGAAAACATTTAATAGTGAAATGGGAACAAATGAGCTTTGGAAGCATGTAGTCCATGACCCAGTAATCATATGACCCATCAGATTATAGAACAGAATAGAACAATACAAGTTTTTGTTATTTTCTTTCTTTAATTACTGTTGTTATGCACACAGAGTTAACAGTGAGGAATTCCCACTAATCATTTGCAGTAATTTTTCCACACATAAACAAAACAGGCTTACTGGTTATTGCCACTATAAGGGTCATGTCAGCTGAAATTGTTGCAGACAGATTTTGTCAGCTGTAGGGAACTGTAGCTAATGATAATGCTAAAACACCCAGAGGTGGTAAAAAAAATGTCTCTAGCTGACTTTGAACATTGCCAGCTGACTCGATTTATTTAAAGGCTGCTGTAAGAGGGTGTTTAAATATGTACATTTTGTCTACATACAGTAGATGACATAATGTACTATATGTAGCCTACTGATAAGTCTCACGCAAAAAGTCCTTCCCAGCTGATGATCCAAGTGGAAGATGGAAATCAAGGAGCAGCTATATGTTGTAATAACACTTGAATAACACTAGGATTTGGATGCTCATTTTGAAAAAAATGTGTTTGAACAAGTAACACAATCTTTGATTTTTTTTTTAAAACAGAACGCTTTTCTCTGACAAGAAGACAGAATTTGAGGAATAAAGAGTTTTGCAAACAGTGTCTAATGCAAACTCTTCAGCCATAAAACTCTCAATAATTAAACTCTTCAATAAAAAAAGGACTTAGCTGCTGTTGTTATTCTTAATTTTGATATAGCAACCTCTTGCACACGACAGATATTTTCAACTGTTAATGCCCTTTGCTATTGGAAATAACACTTAGCTACTAGTAGGCAACAAGCCTGGTATGCTAACCTTTGCATTTCATGTTAGAGATAGATATAATTGAATCCATTCCTTACATGTTTGCTTTTGTGGTTGTTTTTTTTTTTTTTTGCTTTGTACAATCCAAAAAAAATCCAACACCCTTCAAACTCTTGAGCTATGGAGCATTGCTCTTGCAGCTTACTACCCCCTGCACACCATTTTGTGTGAAATCAAAAGCTTGACAGGCCTGTTGTGCCTAGTTACAGTTGCTAAACTATGACTGGTTGCTGGGTACGTGGTTTAGCAGTCAACAACAATCAAGTCAAAATACAATAAACTTCAACCTGAAATGTTTGAGTTTCACTGTGTAAAATGTTGCATGGGAAGAGTTTTATTTCAGAAAATTTGTTTCACATCGCTCTGTAGAAGAGGAAAAACGTTTCTGTGTTCATATAGAGTAGTTACAACATTATAATTAGTTTGGTGCCAATCATGAGCCAATATACATATTACATTTCACATATATTAAGAAGTGAAGTAGGAGACAACTTGTTTTCAGCAGTTAAACTTTTTAAATGGAGAAATATTTGCATATTCATAGATTCTGGATTTTTTTTTAATGAGAGAGAAGGAGAAGATTTCAATCAATGGTTTTAACGAGATACACATTAACATTTAAAGCAGAGTATTTAATATACATTTTACAACATGTTTGGAGGGGTCTTTAAATCCTTGTGATGGACATGAACAATGATGGATTTGTGAAATTTGCACTTTGATTACTTTACACATTTTGTTCTTGTTTTTAGGTGGCACGGTAGCAAGACGAAGGCTCCATCTAATCAGGACTTACCCGCCTGGCCTTTAGCGGACACTTCACACTGGACTTTGAGGACAGTGAATGCCTCGTAAGATAGTGCAAAGAACAATATAGATTTAATTAGATATCTCCTAGCTGAGCCTTAAATTGCAGGAACTCATTATTTTAATTCCTTTTTCTTGAACACAATTTTGGTTGGGGATAATCCCGTGGAGTGGACAATTTATTAACAATTGGCTCAAGATAAAACGATGCAGCACCCTTTTACAATCCAAACATGCAGCTCCTGCGAAAGACTCTATCATTGTTCCAGTGCTTGATATGCCAGGCACATTGTGATGCACTCAATCAAAGGTTGGATGGGCCTGCTGGCAGACACTTAAAAGAGATTTTGTGGATTTTCAGCAGGCAGAATGTGAATCCAGTCAGTGGCTTGTAACTCTCTGCCGATCAAAGCAGAAGACCACAAATACTGAGAAATTTATGGTTATGTAGTATTTGTAGACAATGCTGTCCTACAGAGTTATTCTGAGTTCTGTAAAGAGGTCAGATCCCTTTGGACTAGTCCTTCCCACAAAGAGGTACTCTCATAAACACACCTGCACACACACAAACACATAGAAAGACTGCTTTTAAACTGGTTGGACAGTCCACCACCTGCAAGGCTGTGATGGCATGCACACAAGCATGAAGCCCTGATGCAAAACAAGGACTGTTTGAAATGCTAATCATGGGGAGAAAGGGGAGAGAAGAGAGGAGAGGAGCTTCTTCACTGCTGACAGTATTTACATCATGCTTTTGTTTGTCTCTCTAAACTGGATGCTCTTGTGGAGGGGGACTCCTGTTATAGTAATGATGGGAAACATTCAAGATTTCCTGCCTTGAAGCCAAACAGAACTGAATGTTTACTGTTATTACCACTTCATCAGTTGTCTTCTTTATATGAATAAGATTTCCTCCAGACCCACCCTGATTGCCTGTCTTTTATATCTTGAGTTCAGCAAGACATTTTGCATTTTACCTTTGCAATGAGGAGACATTTCATAACAGCACAAATACAGTGGCTGCAAATCATCCCATCTAAGGCATCAGACTTGTGTGAAAGCCACATGCTGTGCTAGTTGAAAGCTTCTGAATTCTAAGCAGTTTGCTCAACATTTACTTAACGCAATTAAGCGTTATGATTGTTTTGGTAGTGACAAGATTCTTCACTGAGCTGTTGTGTGGACCAAGACAATTTATGCATGGTTTTACTTTGTAAACATTCAAATTCCAATTATTATTTAATGTTAGCACTGCTGTGAATGTAGTCAAAATGATAAGACCGTGTAATTTTAATATTGAAATAATTATAATTCTAATGTGCTGGATATTTTATGATCACCTCCCTTAAATCAATGATATCTTAGAGTTGATGAGGTTAGAGTAATATGCCTTTAGTGAAGAATCATTTTATAGATTCATTGATGATTCATATACATATATAGGAACTTTGCAAACTATGTATCATCTTCTATCTAATGTTTAAGCAACCATGTCTCCAAGAAATTACATTAACATATAACTATAACAGCAGCAGGAAATACATTGTGCTAAATCAAAACACAGGCTGAGTTACATCTTTTTTCAACATAATGAGGAAAGCTGGCGAGTTGCAGAATATCTGATCTTGCAGTATAATATCTGCTAGTAGTAGCTAAAGTAATATTTAACTTTTTATGTAGTGTCTTGGTCTCATTAAGTCAAATCATAACTTTATTAAATGTTACTTCATTCATTTGTTGCTTGTGATCATAATCCAGGCAGCATTAACATTTGACAAAACAACATGATTTGGAAAACAATCCGGTCATAATTTCTGGGTGACAGGCTTGTTTATAGTTCCATCATAAGCTGGTAATGCAGCTGACCACAGTATTATAAAAATGATGAAGGATCAGTCAGATTGAGTAGAATGATGGTTCTTTCAGCAATACTGTTTACATAAGACCTTGGCTATATTCAGCTTAAAACTGGCTTTACAAAAGGGAAAATACAATAATAGAAACTCCTTACAAAACATTGCAAGTCACTCCAAGAATGCTCAAAACAGAGGCTTTACAATTACATTTATGTTGCATCAAAATTATTAAACAATAGAAGCTTCTCAAAGGTAGGACGTATTGTATTGTATTGTTACGTTGGGAGTATTTCAACCAAAAAATGCCAAACGTCAACTGAAAGGATTTGCTGCTTCTCTTTGTCTTATCTGCAATATATTATAAATTGGAGTGTTGGTTTGGCATAGCATGCAATCTGTAGTCATCTTGAGCTTTAGGAAGCTGTGATGGGCATTTTTCTCTAATTTCTGACAGTCAGTTGACTGATAAATCAAAACAATAATAAGGAAATTAATCAGCCATAAAACTCTCAATAATTAATTAATAATTCATTTATTTTGTTCAGTTTCAACTTTGTCAATTTGAATGCTGGCACAATCCTGGTAATGGTGTGTGCCAACTTTGAAAATAAACCAGCAAATATTTGAGTTGTTTTTTTATACCTCTCCAGACAAAGAATTAAAATGTGTATATTGGTGAAGATGGTTTTCATTCAGATTTAACATATCATTGCAGGTTAAACTCAGGAACTGATATGGATTCTTTAGAAGTCCAATTTTTATCACCTCTACTTACTCACTGAACTATTCACCATCTTGTATGTATTTATTCGTATATTATTTAAAAAAAAAATGTAGAGCTCATAGATGTTGAAATTCCCCAGATTTCTTGACTGTTCATAAACCTGGACAAGAAAGCTTTGGAAAGATCAGGAACTCAAGGAGTGACATTTTCTCACAGACTCTACCGAAGCTGCAAAAAGATGAATCCACTGGGAATGGAGCAAAATAAGTTGATGTGTGAATTTATTACTATCCTTACACTCTCCTTTAATGTTTACTCATTTTTATGAAAATATTGATATTCAAATCTTTATTTAAAAAGGGTACTGTGCATATATTGTAAAATATTGTCTGTAATATAATGTCCTGCCTCTTTTATGGCCAAATTTTGTCATATTTTTTTCAAAATTTCAATGAGAACTAACTTTTTGGAATAAGGCTTTGCAAAGTAAGACAAAATCCTTTATACCCCAGTGGGGTTTATGTCGACTATGACAGCGCACATCCCAAAACTTGTGCCTATATTCCTAAAATACCAGCAGCCCGCACAGATTTCTTTTTCTGATTCACTTTCAAAGGAACTGATGTGACATTCATTAGGTGACTTTCAGAGGTATCTTAGATAAACTCTATGATTCACACTCATGCAGGTTCTTACAAAAGTTTAAGAAATCTGTACGGTAATGCTTGATTACCTTTTATCTGAAAAATAACCTTAAAGCCAGTCAAAACAGCTTTATCACTCCGCTTCTGTACAAATTGAGCAGAAACCCTCCTGAGTACCTGTCATAATGCGAGGCTTTGAACACAAAAATCATGTCATGAATTCAAAATGAAAGCAGCCAATACAGGGTAATTAAGGTGGGAGTTATAGGATCTTTGCTGTTTACTGGAACTTGTTGCATGCAAGAAAATGCTCCAAGCCAAAATAACAGAAAAAAAACATAACAGGAGATTAAATAAATTTATAATTTTTCTTCACATCATTGACTAAAATGAGACTGAAATAACCTAAATGTCAGGATATCATTCAAAGGGAAGGAACATCTGAGCAATTCCTCAGACTAGAGTCTCATAATTCATACCAGAATCACAAATAGCACATTTCTGGCAGCTTATTTGATATCAGTTTCCAGGTAATATGTGGTAGGAAACCTTCCCTCTCTTGTGACTGTCTGTTGGGGACAGTAGTTCATGTTCACTAATAGAAAAGAAACTGTCCTGGGGCACATGAAAAACATAATGGAACCGCTGTTCTATTCCCCTTTAACAACTTTTTCCTCATCTAGAGTTGACACTGGTAATAAAAATTGTAAACACAATTCTCTCTCTCTCTCTCTCTGTGCATAAATATGTATGTGTCTGAAGTGAATTAGCCTTCTTTTACTGCAGGCAACTACAGTATATAGGCGACTCACAGCAATAGATTGAATGTAGTATTGTCATGGCTTGGAGGTTGCATCTATTTGCTTTGTCATTATGCACACACAGAAAGAGAGATTACATTTTCTGCTTAATTAAAAGAGAGAGCTGAACAATTACACTTTAATGAACAAACATTAATTGGACAATATTAATGTTATCAGCTGTATATGATATATTCGTATGCATTCATGCCACATGGCTGCATGTCAAAATAATGAAACAGACACTGGTATTCAACCCATACAAGGAGCAGAAGCTTACATTGTCAATAGCGATGCATTAAGAATCATTTTGTATCTCACCTCATGCAGATTTTATATATTTGTCATTTAAAGGTTTTTCTTTTGTTGCTAAAACAAGTCTAATGGGTCTCATTTTGTCATTGCTTTCCTCACCCAAGTGATAATAAGATTTCATTTCACAGGTTTCTCTGTTAATCATTTCATTTTTTTCCATCATAAAGGTGAAAGCTTGAGAAAATAATTCATTTTAATTAGTTTCATAAAAAAGTAAAACTAAATGGTGTAAGAAGATTTTTCAGTCTGTTTCAGAAAAGAGAAACTAAAGTCATTCCTTCCCCTAAATTAATATAGGGTCACAACATTCGCTACAGATACCTTAAAACATAACAAATGCATAAACAACAACAGCAAAAAACAATGCTAAAAGGTTTTTGAATAAATATTTAAAGAAACAGTTCAATATTTGAGAAAACATGTTCACTTTCTTGCTCAGGGTTACATAAGAAGATCGATATCACTCTCATGTCTGTACGTTAAATATGTAGCTGGAGTCAGGAGATTGTTAGCTTAGCTTAGGATACTGACTGAAAAGACTTCAAAGGTTAAATAAATTCAGTTTATCAGCACCTCTAAAACTCATGTTAAATCTTGTTTGTTGTGATTCTTTAAAACTTTACTTTGAACTAAAAACAACTTGTGGGAGAGTTATGTGCTGGTCTTGTTCTCATCCAGGTGAAGTCACTTCTTCAGTAACTTCTGTCTTTAACATCTCATCACATCACATCATTTCACATCAATTAG
>JANJYP010070913.1:3046-19913 GCA_024605115.1 Rastrelliger brachysoma
ATATATATATATATATATATATATATAATTTGTCTGACAGCGTGCAACAGAGGCCATTTTTCCTGTATTTCTGATGCCGGGGCATTTGAGAGGACATAATTTGTATGTCACATTGCTGTTGTCATTGAATTAATTAAATGTAATGAGTTAATGTTACTGCCTGGGGCTAATTTTGCCCAACATCCCAGTGCTGTTGCTGGCAGGTCACTGGGTGCTAAAAATGTGCAGCATCTAGTGAGCTTGTTTTTCAAAGCTGTCGCGACTCTGGGTCAGCAAGTCAGCTCGACCCTCTTTACTGCTATCATTTTTGTCCAGCAAACCATCAGCCTGCTGGGAGATATCTGATTACAGACATTGATCAGCTAATGTAAAATGCATTGATATTGCTTCTGACACATGGATCTTTTCTACATATTATATGTCAAAAGATTCAGTGGCTTTGTTTCCTGAATTCTGGAACACTTCATTATGTACATAATTATGAAATTACAGTAGAAGAATGTTTATAAAGTGAGGAGATTCAAACTGAAAACCCATGCAAATGTCGTAAAATTACAGTAATGTACTACGCATTACTATAACATGTGCTAGATGAAAGCAAATTCTGAAGAAAACTGTAATAAAAAGACTTAACTACACTACATTAACTACATTATGAGCTTTGATCAGAATAACACAGGAGACCATCACTGTCTCCAGGCCAAAACAGAGATTAGTCTAGACAGCCTCAATGTTTGCTAGCTGTTTGTTGTGACTGCTGACAACATTGGCATGGAAGATTTAATGTAATGTATGTTGTAACAGTTCATAACATTCTGTGAAAGGATAGGCAGTCATTTAAGATGCTATTTAAAAATTACAGTGTACGCTAAGCTGAAAATTAACAGATATTTAAAGCCATGGACGAACACTAAGAAGGGAAACTGACAGTTAATAGGTTGGCAAGTATTGTTATTATGACATACTGTATGTTTATTCAGGTACCGTTAAAGTGATATTACTATAATGGTAGAAGAACAGGGTTTTATCAAATGACTGATACAGTACCATGTACCTTGTATAGCAGCTGCGAGATGGTTGCTCACAGGCTGAAGAATGCCAGTCACACCAGGAATCAGGATTGGAGGTTTATTCAAGAATAGCAGCACAGGGCACAGTTAGATAAAATAAAAAATATAATAAACATTAATTCAGCTACACCTGCACACATTTTCATTCATCTTCTTTCCAAATAACATCCCCTTGGATATAGAGGACCACAAGGGCATTTTGAAAAACAGAATTAATTTATTGATTTTCAAAATCATTTTCAAAATTCCCACTTTACGTTCAGGTGCAATGGCTGCAGGAGAACAGGATGGAGACACGCAGCTTTTATTTTCACAGTAGGACTGTGTTTGAGTCAACATATTTTCTTGCGAGAAAGCAACCATGTAGATTCCCCATATACAGTCAGTTCATCCAAATAATGCCTGTTTATTAATCTGTTGCCATGATTTCGGATATGTGGAAAGCCGGTGTTTCGGTGACTTCCTGGCAGAGATGTATAGTAACGAAGTAGAACAACTTCACTACTGTTTTTTAAGTACTAAAATTATGCATCTGTACTTTACTGGAGTATCATTTTTTTCCTTCCTACGTCCACTTTTACTAAGCTACATATTTTGGATGAATTTGATGCTTTTACTCCAATATATACATCGCTACTCATTACAATTTGTGACAAGCCAAACATTGCGAGGTTACCCCAATTTGGAAATGGAAAGGCAAATAGAAAATGGAATAGCCCTTTTAAAAGCCTGATTAAAAGTTGTATTCTCTAATTCAGTTTGCAAATCATTTATTTAATTCTGTTTTTCAAAATGAATTTTGAAATTGGATTATTCATTTGGAAATTAAATCACTTTTTAAAGTTTCTTTTTTTCTTTTTGAAAAAGTCCACTTTTTAAGGAGGTGACCTTTGTGGTCCTCCATACTTGGACATTCTGCCTCAGTACACCTCATACTTTGCTTATGCCTTGTTTTTGTCCCATTTTCTCCTTCTCATGCATTTCATTCCCATCAACTCCTTTCTCCAAATTCTCCCTCTGCCCCCCACCACTGACCCTTACCCCTTGCCCCTTTCTTTCTCCTTTTGCCACAGGTCAAGTCTCCAACATTAGCTGGGCTGAGTGATGAGTCTGGCCGCACAGTGACCTCCTCTGACTTTAACCTGCGGTGCTTGACCCCAGAGCAGAGAGTGGAAAGGCTGCTGGCCTTCAGCAGTCATGATGAGCTGGACCACCTCAACCAGGAGGCGAGGCAGGCTAACAGGCACCCTGAGCTGTTTGCTCTATACCCACCAGCTGATGAGGTGAGGCAAAGAGAGACCCAACTGTAATATCAGTCAATGTCTATATTGTTGTATGGAAAGTGTGTGAGTTGAGTCATGTTTTTATGTTACTCTGTCTCCCTCCAGTTTTCCAGTTTTTAAATTTGCCCATACAGCAACTTATAGACTAATGTAAACTTAAGTTCATATTTTAAATCACAGTTGAAATCATATTTAAAACAATTGACCACAAAATGCCACAGTACTAAAGTACCAAGTACTAAACATAGAATATTTTATTTCATTTTTTGGATGATGTAATGTTTTAAATGGAGAGTGCGTTTAGTTTTCTATGATGCAATGTTTATTCTCTGTAACCCTGTCTGAATTATAACATTTGATGCTGTGTTTATTTTGTGGATTTGCCTGCTCAGGGACTGCTAATGAAATTTAGCTTTCTACTTTAGTCAATATCTGTCCTTTGTCCTTGTTAAAGAAAGAAAAAAGAAAAAAAAACATTCAAATTTGTTACATTTCATAATACCACTGCAATATACAATGTTTCATTCTCTAATGTTTTTGGCCATCTGGTCTTCATCAGGGTGTTTTTTTTCATTCTTTGTATTAATCATGTGAGTTTATCAGAGAAATATCCATGAACTGTTGTTGCACAGCAGCAACATCATGCTGCTGCTGGAAATGTGAAAACATTGCTGGAAAGGCTCCACACACTAACTCTTCAGGAAACTTTTTACCTTTCGGAACTGTTTAAGATAGCGCTGCAAAGAGATCAACAATGTTAAAAAAAAACACCATCAGCATCTTCTCAGATTCAAATTATGCCTGTGCCCTGATATATAATAACATAATGGAAGAATATACTGTATATTTTCAGCTTTTAGGCTTACAGTTTCCCTCATCTGCACCTGCAAATCATGTTTGATTTCCTAAAGCACAGTTTTAAAACTTTTTCTGCTATTGTGTTTCAGGAAGATGCGGTGGAGATGAGGCCCACGCCTGACTGCCCCAAAGAACACAGTGGAGACCGCATCCTGATCCGATGCCAGGCCATCAAGTATGTCATACATTTTCATAATGCTGTAGGAGGAAGAATAGCTCATTTCAACAGCTGCCTTCTGTTTGGTCATAAGTTGGACAAGGATCCAGTAGTTTATTATGTTAAAGGGAAATGATTGTCAGGCTCTCTTTTCATGAAGATGACCTTTTTATTCAGTATTTCACATACAGTACATTTTTTGTTTCTCATATTCAATTATGACTTCGAACTCTTAAATCGTTGTTTCAAAAAGGCATGCAGTAGATATGACAGAAAGAGCAGAGGGGGAGGGTGGAGGAGTGCTTGTTGTTCTTCTCCAGAAAATTACTGTCCCTCCCTCTCTCTGTGGGTTTGAGTTTCTTCTCTCTCTCTCTTTCTCTCTCTCTCTCTCTCTCTCTCTCTCACTCACTCACTCACTCACTCACTCACTCACTCACTCACTCACTCACTCACTCACTCACTCACTCACTCACTCACTCACTCACTCACTCACTCACTCACTCACTCACTCACTCACTCACTCACTCACTCACTCACTCACACACACACACACACACACATAAACAGAGTTGCTCTTTCACTCTTGATCTTATGTGTCCTTCTTGCAACCCATAAACACTTATACATGTCTGAGTTTAACTTATTTCTCTGCTCTCAGTGGTTTGGCAACTTCATCCCCTTTCGTTTAACCCTCAATTCAAACATGTCATCATCTACTGTAATACGTTTTGTTGCTTCCCGATACAACAACACATCTACGGGAATAGTTCAGAATAGGAATAAAAAATAGAATCCTATTTAAGAATAGTACTAGATAAAATGTAGCATTGTTAAGTTGTTGATATTTGTCTTTCTTGATTATTATATTGTACTACATGTTCTCTTCATAGGTTTGAAATTGACATTGAGCCAATGTTTGCTACTATGGCCTTATATGACCTGAAAGAGAAGAAAAAGGTAAGAAACCTTGGCTTCATTTGAATACTGTATATTGTTTTAATGTTGTTTCAAATGTCTACTACCTTATGTTATACCTTGTATTGGAAACATATGACATGTATGGTAGAAGAAACCACAAATAACACAATGGCCCTGCAGAAAAAGCCAGTATGGTGAAGCTCATTTTTTGTATTTGTTGTGATTACTTCTGAGTTGAGTTAAGTTGTTGGGTGTACTTTGACCACAGGTTCTGTTCATTCTGAAATTCTTCACCTTAGAACATATTTTATTGTTTTGCAGTGTTTGGGATTCATTCATCAGCAATTCTGTCCATAGAGATGTATGACTAATATTATCATTATTATTACCTATTTTACCAACTTAAATGCTATTACTGTCTCATTTGATAAGTCATCTAATATATTGATAAACACCAGAGTCAGGTCTATGACACAATGTCTATTTACATTTCTTTATAAATAGTGGTGTAAATGAAGCTGCATCATGTCATAATGAGCTATTTTTTTATTGTTTCTCATTTTGTTGCAAGTCACACATCTATACATATTACAAAGCAATACATGTCAGATTCAATAAAGGACATGGTCATGATTGTCAGGCCAGTGCCTACAATAGCATGGTAGTTTTCCACCATTGGGGTATGTGTCTGTGTCTGTGTGTGTGTGCTTTGTTAAGTGATGTTAATTTCAAATAGAGAAAAAGTGAACCTTTTCCTATTATGAGACCACAAACAAGTCTTTAAAAAATGATAGCACATATAATTTATTATAAGGTGATTTTTCCACCCTTGTTTCATGTTCCTCCTGTTGATATGGGGAGGTCTTATTTCTTTTGGCAGTCTGCGTGGTTGTGAGGGATCAGTGTAATCTACAAGATTTCATGTCTCATCATCCTCACATTCTTATGCCCTGGGGGTCGTCATGTTTGGGTTCTGTAACTACTAATACTGTACAGTATTTTCATGGTCAACCACTTTGAGCTATGACTGTTTGTGTATTTTTTCTGTGGATTTGCACAGCTGGATAGTCTTTTGGGTGAAGAGGCTGGAAGGATTTAGTTTGCTCTTAAGTGCTCATGGATCTCTCGGTGGAGACAGGATTTTATTCACTGGCCTTGCCCTATCGTCAGTGCTGCCCAGCTGCTTTCTGGTGGGTTTGGGGGACTGGTGGCTCTAATATTGTCTGATGGATAATATTAGATCATTTCTTGAACTGGAATGTTGAAAGTAGACAGTATACAAGCCAGAGACAAAATCACTGCTGAAGTGAAGACAAACGGTATACATCATGTGCTATTTGAAATTTGTTGTATGTATCTCACAGAGCACACTGTAAATCAAGGCTATTTTCAGTTCTGCTTCTCACTCATGTCTGTCTATAAGTGCAGACCTAAAGTGTCATAGTGTATTTGCTTAAGGTGACTAATTTTATTATGCTGAAGCGCACTGTGTCTGTTTGGAGTTTAAACACAACTTTGTGTTCTTTACATTGAGTAGTGACAGAGATAGACTGCTAAAGAGCTATGAAATGTGTCTGTCATGCCTGTTTTGTCAGTTCAGTATAACTGGACTGGAACTGTGAAGCAATTGCTGCTGACCCATTTTTTGCCCCTTTTCTTTCTTTTTTACTATCTGTTATTGTTCAGCTCTCTTCACAACACTTGTTTCTTGTCATCTCTTTACAAGAGAAACCTCTAAAAGAGATTTTTATTTTATTCTGCTGCCTCTGTTTTCTCTGTTTTCCTGCATACCATACTGCTGTCTCTGTGTCTTGTGAGAATGATGCTGCTGTTTTGTTTTTTGTTCACATCAGTTTTGTTGTTGTTCATCTGTGAAATTTGCAGCAGATGTTTGTATAATTCCATATAATACTCTAGTTATTAATCATGTCTCTGTTCCATCAGCCAAGGTACATACACAGTATTTGACCCAACAATTGACTTTCTTATTGCAGAAAATTGATATCATATACATGATTATAAACATAGATTTCAGAGTAGACGTGCCATTGGACAAATATGTCCACAAAATGGAAAGAGGCTTTAGTAAGCTTGTTGTTCTTCAACAAGACTAGGCAAGCCTAGTTTAGTTGGACCGTGACTGCAGACCATTGGTTGGATACACAGAGTGATCAGAATGAGTAAAACACATCGTTTTCACATATGCAGCGGATACTGTGCAGTTAGTTAGCTATGTGATCCAGTCTGCTCGCTGTTTTATTGACAGAATATCTCTCACTCAGTGAAAGCAGTTGTCAACCCAGAGGCCATGGCCACAGTACGTATACAGGAAGACCTGTACGCTGTCATGCATACCTTTATGCATGACACTAATAAAGATAATCTCTTTATGGAAAAATATATGTCTGTGCAAAATTTTGCAAGATATGTTTCTTAACTTTTTAAGTATCATGTGCTTAAGTATGCTACTTAATTATAAATAATAGTTCAATTCCACTCCATTTCAGAGGGAAGTATTATACTTTCCACTCCACTACATTCATTTGACAGCTTTATTTAGTTTTCAGATGAATATCTGACACAATGGGTAATATAACAAGCTTTCAAGATACACATTGTTAAAGATGAAACCAGTGGTTTACAACCTTTTTTTTTTTTTCTTTAAGATTTTTTTTGGCACAGACACCTTTATTGTTAAGTTGGCAGACAGGAAATGGGAGAGAGAGGGGGTAGACACGCGGAGAGAAAGGACACCTCGGCCGGGATTCGAACCAGGGGTCTTCCGCTTAAGAGCACTGCTCCACATGGCATACGCTCTAACCACTGCGCCACCGAGCGAGCCAGTGGTTTACAACCTTTTTGACTTTTGTCACTTACAAAAAACGGTGTGTAGTCAGGGTCACATATCAGACATCTGACTTGTTAATAGCTCCATCAAAAGGAATTTAACCTCTAAACTTCTTACATTTTAGACTTTTTTAAAGAAAAAAGTCCAAAAACTGAAAACAGATTTGTATATTAGAATGTTTTTATTCTTTGAGCTCCCATTAATCATCTGACAACTCCTTAGAATTATCTGCTTAACCTTTGGAAGGGCCTGACTCCTAGGCTGTGTGTGTGTATCAGTCATACCTCATCAGTGGCCTGACAAAAATATCATGTATTCAAAGAGACACATTAAATCCACTCATGTTATTTCAACATATTTACTGATTTTAAGGTTAACTTAGGGTAAAACTGATACTTTGTTTGATGTGTTTGTTATGTTTAATGGGGTATATGAATCATAATATGCTATCAACACCAGCTTGCTTTGATTGACTGTGATTGTTCAAGACAGACTCCTCCACTGTGGTCTTTTTAGAACTTTCAGTTCAGTGCAGCAAGTGTGTCTCGTGTCATCATTAACAGGGTCACAGCTGTCACAGTTACAACATTTTTGGTAGTTTTCCTTTCTGAAGGAGAGCTCTGGCTTGTCATGTTGCTATTAACAAATCAGATTTAGAAGAAAACAACAGTGGTCCTGGAATTCTTTTCAGTGTGTAATCTGATTACTATCTTGAAGATTCCAGTTAACATTCTCAGTAGGTTACTCTGCCCGTCCAGAAGTGTGCGATAGTGTGGAAAGTTTAATGTAGGTCCTATAGTAGAAGCAATGAATAGGATATGACACACACCAGGCCAGACCAGCCAGGACACATGGCTCTCAGTTCATATCTTGAAAGGCAAGTAGAGGAACATGAGTGAACCAAACAATGATATTCTAGGATCAGTCTTTGCATGAAACCAATGTCTTTTTTTTGGGATATATTATATCTTTGACTACCATTTAGCAGTTGATTATGCCCTGATATTGATGATAGGAAAATCTCCTGTCAACTGAAGTTGCTTTGTATTTCCTTTTGGTAAAGAAACATCCCTCAATATCTCTCTCCAGATATCAGAAAACTTCTACTGTGACCTGAACTCAGAGCAGTTTAGAAACTTCTTGAAACCTCACACTCCACAAGTGGATCTATCTTCCTTGGCCAGATCTGCCATCTTCTCTGTCACATACCCTTCACCAGACATCTACCTGGTCATCAAGGTAATAAGGAAATCCATAACACATATGAAATGAGTGCTAAATAGCAGTGTGTGGTAGAAATTGCAGTTTTAGTCATTTTCCTCCTAGTTTTAAATAACCTACATTACAGATCAGTTTTGTACACTGTCGTCTGTGCATCTCAACTTTGACTCATATACATATGCTGTATACTTTTGCCAACAAGTTTTTGATTTGGTCCATTGGCTTGTGTACTTCCTGTCTTTGTTTCAGATTGAAAAGGTGCTCCAGCAGGGAGAGATCAGTGACTGTGCTGATCCCTACTTGACATTGAGGGAATCTGACAATACAAAGGTAATTAATGAGAAATTAATCACTGAAATCACTGTACATTTTGCTTTTACCTGACTCAATACATACATACATTTTGTACTTCAGAACAAGGACAAGCTGGAGAAGCTGCGAGGCCAGGCGGAGGCATTCTGCCAAAGGCTGGGTCGCTATCGCATGCCCTTTGCCTGGGCAACCGTGAATGTTATGGAGGTCATCAGCACTGCCACCATCGACCGTGACATCACAGACTCTGACAACTTAAAAAGTGGTGTGTGCAATTGTATGCTTGTTTTTTTTTTTTTGAGAGTTCTGACACTGATGGATTTGCAAAATTGCATGCGGGTGTGTATGTCTCTACAATGCATGGAGCTGTCTGTTTCATTTGACCCATGACTTTTACACTTTGTTTCACCAGGTAAAGTTAGCAGCATTGACCGGAGAGCACAACTGCCCAGGAGGAACTCTGAACGTTACAATACCTTGGATGATCAATTCTGTAACATTTCTGGTTTCAAGCCTGCTACCATCACTATCAGCACCATCTTCAAACAGGTTGGACTAGCGGCCAAACACATTGACACTGACAAATCCATAGAAAATATGTTGGCCTTGTGAAACACCATAAAGTTCAACAGATAGTTGAGGATAGTGATTACCATCTAGCCTTGTCTTACTTTATCAACCAGGCTCTGCCATGCATTCCTTCAGGTCGCTGTAATGTTTCTACCATGCAGTCATGACTTTGGGTAAATGATATGAGATATCAAGGACTGACCACACTGTTAAAAAGCATTCCTATTATTTAACCTTGAAGCAAAGGCTTCAACTTATTCAATGTCTTTTATTATCATCCTGGCATTTTATGAAGAACTAGAAAAAAATCACATCGCAAATTTGGTGTGTGTGTGTGTTTGTCAGGAGGGAGATCGTTTGAGTGATGAGGACTTGCTCAAATTCCTGGCTGAAATTAAGAAAACTTCTGTTCCACAAAGGAGAATCAAGACAATACCAGGTCATCTCTACTTTATCCTTTTTTGTTCTTTATGTTTGGTTTGATTTTATGAATATATTTCTGTTTGTGTATGGATTATGCAAAAAAGTCAAAAGACAGTATATATATGATAATATATAATATGCAGTATACTGTATTGGCATGCCACTGATGATGACATTTGATTTGTCTTGTGTCTTCAGGTTCCATAAAACTGGACATGTCTCCACTCCAAGACTTGCCACAAGCTTGCTTGTCCACTGAGCTCATCCCTCTCAAACCTATGGCTGAGAAAAACATTCGGCATGTCAAAGAGGTGCTGGAGTTCCCCTCTAGTGAGGTTTATGTCCCTCACAACATTTACAGGTGGGTTGGAAGGTGTAACTGTGAGGTATAACTGTGAGTGAATGACCACACACTCATTTCACCTAAACCCTAAATGTTTTTATGCAATGGAATGAAGGTGATAATAACTTTTATTCCTCTAATCC
This sequence comes from Rastrelliger brachysoma, assembly GCA_024605115.1. NCBI lineage: Eukaryota > Metazoa > Chordata > Actinopteri > Scombriformes > Scombridae > Rastrelliger > Rastrelliger brachysoma. The sequence continues at coordinate 13,193 of JANJYP010070913.1, forward strand.
AAATGTTGTTTTTATCTTAAGTACATTTTTGTTAGCATATGGAGTAGATTGTTAGAGAAATTGAAAACCACTTCTCTAAAAGCTGCAACTCCACACGATGAAATACAAACAAAGTTTTGAAAAGTGAATGATTCTTAGTTTGAGGTGTAAACAGACAGTTTGCTCCTCTCACAAGCCAGAGGCAACGTCAGGTAGTACTCATCATTCAAGAACTGACATCACTTTCTGGTTTTGCTGTTTTAAGTCTTGTGTCTATGTTTAGGTGCTTCCATCATGGCCACCTGCAAAACTCTATAGTGAATTAACAATAAATAGACAACCTGTGAAAGCAGAAGATTAACATGGCTTCAAAGTGGTGTCATTTGTAGAGAAAAATGTATATCTGTATGTGCGAGTAAGTCCTCTGAGTGGTAATTATACACTGACATTCCCTGAGCATTTGTTCAGTGTAATCTGTTTTACTTCCCAGTGTTCCAGGTTTCCACACAGATTACAGTGTTGTATTAAAACCACAGAAAGTGAATGTAAATTACTGGTTGTTATGACTTAGCTGTGACATTACTGTCACCTTATTGCTACATGCCTAAGGCATTGCTGTAGAGATGGTGCCATCTAGTGTTGTATATTTGAACTACCAAATTGAATAAAATATGAACATTTTTCCTTTTTTTTTTTTTTTTTTTTTTTTTAAACAACCAGTCTCCGTAGCACACTTTGTCTTCCCATGTTTTTCTAGGAACCTGATCTATGTCTATCCCCAGAGGCTTAACTTCGTCAACAGGCTGACATCAGCGAGAAACATCACCATCAAAATACAGTTTATGAATGGAGAAGACCCTGGCTCCTCTGAGTCTGTGAGTGCCACTGTTCAAATTTGTCATCTCACATTATTATTATTATTATTATTATTATTATTATTATCGTGGCACAATGATTTGTCATTGCAACATAAATAAACATATACAGTGATGTTAATAAGTTAGGTACAGCATGTCAGAGAAAGCATTTTGAAAGTCAGTCATAACTGTCACAGTTCAACCATTCCTGGTATTGATGGTCAAACCTGACAGTGTCAGTCTCTACAGGTGTATTATGTGAATAATGTGTTGTTAGATATCTGAACGTATTGTGCCTTTAATTTGTGTTTTTTTTTCTTCTCATTTGCTCTAAGGTGATTTTTGGGAAATCAAGTGGCCCTGAATTTGTGAAGGAAGTCTACACCCCTGTTACCTATCATAACAAGCAAGTACACATTCCTTAGTTGTATCAGAAAATATACTATTTGTAGAGCTTCTTTTTCCATATAAACAGTCTGAGTGACTGTATCATTCTCTCTGTCTATCCTTGACTCTCTTGCACTTATTTTGTGTTTCCCCATGTTTTCTCATTTCATCAATCCTTGTACTCACCATCCCTCTTTTTCTTTGTGTTATTTCCTCAGGTCCCCAGACTTTTATGAGGAAGTGAAGCTGGCTCTTCCTCCCCGTCTGACTGAGAGACATCACTTGCTGTTCACCTTTTACCACATCAGCTGCCAGCAGAAACAGAACCAGAGTGGCAACTCTGAAACTCTCATTGGATACTCTGTAAGATTATGTTTTTCATATGTTTTTTAAATAACTTTCCAAATATAAAAAAACATATTACATTATTACTTATAATGTACTTTACAGATTACATTATGTAATATTTTTGTAACATGCTTTCCGTTTGTCTTTAATTCAGTGGTTGCCCATGTTGTACAATGACCGACTGCAGACAGGTCAGTTCTGCCTGCCCATTGTCTTGGAGCGACTTCCTGTGAACTACTCATTACATGCGCCTGAGGTAAACACATATACATATTACATGTACATTCTGTTCTATGTATACAGTCTAGACCTGCTCCATGTGTAAAGTGCCATTAGATGACTTTTTTCATCTGTGCTTAAGTCCTTTTTTATGCGGCTAGACTTAAGCACTTTTCATTTGACGCAGATTCTCCCATCTAGACTTCTGACACAGTCAGGAATCAAGGCGACCTTATCAAAGAGTAATGATTCATTGAAAACGCAGGCAGACTTGATCTCATTTATTTAGGCTGTCTGAAAATCATGAAATCCCAGAGGAAAGGTCTACCAACCGCATTTTCATGAATCTGTTGATGTGGTGCTACATTGCGTCAATGAATTGTGTTAAGCACCTTTACACAGAAGCTTCATTGACAGCTTCTGTGTCAGTGAAGTGATGTGGACCAGCCTCCCTCTGAAATGAGCCAGACACAAACTCTCAGAGCATTGGTTACCTTAATAAATACTGGTAGGAGGGGGGCATGATTGGTCTGGGTGGAGAGCTGCTTCTCCAAAATATGACAGTTGAACGATGGCCTCACCATCCAGACGAAATCGTTGAATGCCTTCAAAGTCCATGAGCCTCAGGATCTCCAAACATGGCAAATATATGCACTGTCACCTCCACTGAGCCGTTGTTGCACTCTCCTTCCCTCGCATTCTCATGCACAGCGAGGTATAAGCTTTGGTATTTTGGTTTCTGATTGTTAATTCAGGGTAGATGGTCTGCTTTATACTCATCTTAATGAATGTTTCCAGGTGTCTCCAACAAATAAGGACCCTCTCAAATTAATATCTCTGACATGCACTGAAAATTAAAAAGTGTATGCCATCTTCATGGCACCGGTAAAACAAAAATAAAAAGGCAACTTTGTGACACTAGCTCTTTAAATACATTTAGTAGCTCTCTGGTAGTCTCCTTTATAATATTATTAATGCTACTTGTGGTGTAAATTGTAACTGCATTCCAACTTCAAGTGCAATATGATGTTTCGCCGTCCCGTGGTGCATGACTTACTACAGCCTCTGGAGCGTGTAAGAAAAGGTGCTTAAGTCAGTGGGAGAATCCGCGAAAGGCCAGATTTGACAGGAAACACCCACATTTTTGTGGTTGCTAAACCTAGAGTGTGCACCTCGAGTGAAGGTGCTTAAGTGGCAGACTTAAGTCAGTGGCAAAATCCATGCAGTCAAAATTTGCACAGCTGCACACCTTTTTCCTCTTAAATGCATGGGAGAATCGGCCCCTGTATGCATAATGATTGACTGATTTAATTGATTGATTTGTTGTTACTGTACATATTATAAATGGGTCAAGTGATTTTTATTCTGAAAAGGTTTTGTCCTCATTACTTATTGAATAAGTTAATTCTTCTTAGATGAAAATGGACATATTGAAGACCAAACGCACATAATTGTGTTTTCTGTTTTTGTTGTGTAGAAACTTCCCCCCCAAGCCCCCCCAGTCAAGTGGATGGAGAGTCATAAAGGGCTGTTCAATCTTGAAGTACAGGCTATGTCATCTGTACACACACAGGTGAGTAATGGTTGAAGAAACTGAGTGGCTCTCTGCTTCTATCGGACATCCCCCCGGAGTATTACAGGCACTTTGTCTGCCTCTCTCTTCATCCCTTTGTCACAGCTTACTGTAACAAGTCATCCCCTTTCTGTATCAGGACAACCACTTGGAACGCTTCTTCACCCTCTGTCATGCCCTGGAAGGTGGAGCAATATTCCCACTGCGGGTTAGAGAGGACAAGATTCCAGAGAACAAGTTGGAGCATGAGCTAAAGCTCAGCATCATCTCCCTGTCCTCCTCCAATTTAGAGCCTCTGGTTCTCTTCCTTCACCTGGTGCTGGATAAACTCTTCACCCTCATCATGCAGCCAATGGTCATTGCTGGTCAGACTGGTGAGGAGCAACTTTAAGTTGATTAACTGCTTATTTAAGTGACAGAAAATTAATCTGCAAGTATTTCAATAATAAGTTTGCTCTTTGTTTTTATTTGTCATTTATGATTGTAAACAGAATTCAGTTGCAGTTTGGCTGGTAATATAAAACAGTATTTATATACATCGACTTGTACTGGCCTTTGCAACATCGATAATGAAAACAATCATTATTCATAGTCCTGTGAATTTGCTATTGCTGTTGTAACTGTTATAGATCATTGAACAATAATCTGTAGTTACAAGTTCTTCTTTGTCTTCTTCTCCTCGGTTTTGCTTACGATTAATGGTAAAATGAGATGAGGCTGACAGGCTGATCAGTGTACTGGATTTCTTCAATGTGGTGAAGAAAGAGCTGAACCAGAAGGCAAAGCTTTCAGTTTGTGGTCTGGTTGGTCTACATCCCAACCCTCATGATCATGTGTTTAGGTAGTGACTGAAAGCACAAGATTGTGGATGCAAACAACCAAAATTCTTATTCCCCAGAGGGCATCTTTGCTCAATTTCTGAGATAGAGAGAGTAGCTTAGACATCCAGGGGGAGCCTGGAGAGATGTTTCTCACTTGCATTGAAAAAAGTCAGCTGAAGTGGTTTGGGGACCTGGTTAAGATGCCTCCTGGACATATCCCTCTGGATGGATGCATAGACAAATCCTTAGATAGACTGCTTCCTTCCCTAATTGAAAAATTTTATGAAGCTACTTTGATTAATTCAGAATATATGATTTTTAATAGTGGGCCCAGCACAGGCATATAAATAGAAGCACTGGAAGTTTTTATGCAGCTTAAATGGTCTGTAATGCTATCTTTAGGACCAAATAATGATAACATTTGCCAAAGTGATATGAAGAATTTTTTGATGTTTTTCTATCTTAGCATGATCTATGATGACATTGAATTAACATTTTATGTGCATTTTTTGTTTCTGTCTTGCAGCCAATTTTGCCCAGATAGCCTTTGAATCAGTGGTGTCTATTGTCAACAGTCTCCACAACAGCCAGGAGCTGATCAGAGACCAGCAGGGTAGGAACAGCCTCTTGGCAACCTACCTTTACTGGGTGTTTCGCCTGCCTGATCCCCCTCGAGACATGCAAAATGCAGGTACTGATATTGTGATTTATAAGAATGAAATTATTTTTTCTAACTTTTAGTGTCTGTCAAGGTTGTTGCTGTGATTATTTTAAGCAACACTGTAAAAATAGTTTTTTAATTTTTTTTTAATTTGGTGTGTACATGTGCCTGTGTTTAGGTTCAGGGAGTATACCCTCTGCAGAGAGTCGTTATAGTACCATGGGTCGGGCCACAGCTGCCTCAGTCGGCTCTATGCTTCAGCAAACTCGGGCCCGCAGCAGCAGCAACCCTGACATCCCTGGTCCACACAGTTCTGCTGAAGATGCTGAGGTCAAAAACATCTTCTCTGCCAAGGTACTGAAGAACTCTAATTAGAGTTTTCCCAAACTACACAGGGAGACTGATCAATGTCAGAGCTGCTCAAGTAAAGAAAAAAAGTCCAAAGAAAAGGATTTAGAGTCACTTTAGATGCACTTTTAGGAACTTTTACCTTTTAGCCGACTACTAAAAGAGGTTTGTGAGTGAATACATCCATGTAATTTGCATTGATGTATGACATAAAATTGTGCTATTGGTGCCTACATTCTCTCTCTTTCTCTCTCTCTCTCTCTCACTCTCACTCTCACTCTCACTCTCACTCTCTCTCACACACACACACACAGACGCGAGCACACACACACACACACACACACACACACACACACACACACACACACACACACACACACACACACACACACACACTACAGCATGTAAATATCCCAGTATACTCCCTTATACACACAAAACAGTCATTTGATATCCTCCCCACAGTACATTAGGTATTCTAATAGACCACTTGATACCCTCTCTAATGAAAGCATCCATCATGTTCATTGTGTCATTCAACTTGAATGAATGAATAAACAAATGAATGAATGAATGTTTTATTTTCATGTCACGCTAAATTTTCAGGCACATTAATAACAAACCAAACAGTGGCGTGTTAACCCACCATCAACTAACACCACAAATGTGCTAACACAGCACACTAAACACACACAAGACATAATACAAAAATTCTAACAATCTAGAATATATGTCTTAACCCATTTTTGGCAAACATTGTATAGTTGATCCAGTTGATAAATCCATATAGAATACAGTCTGGGGAATGTCATATATTACCCGTACTTCTTTTCTCCTATCTCATACTTTAGAAAGGTCTTCAGAAAATGCAAAACATTATCAAAAAAGTTTTCAACTGAAGCTATCCCTCACATCTGTCATGGAGTTGGAATGTATTCATTCATATATCACAATATTTGTTGTGAATAATGAAACAAATAATTATATAAATGATAGAATGATAGAATTAAATGAATTTCTGTGTTTGTGTTTCTTTGTCGTCTCTAGGGTCACAACAACCCAGGCAGCCGCATGTCCACCTTTATGGAGGCAACCAACCAGGTAACCACAGGAAGCACAAGGCCCTCCAACCGAAAGGTACACAGAATTTTCTCATCACAGCTCTCACCCTTTGTTTCAAATTCTACTCTTACTCATGTTCCCTTAAACAAAATAGATGTTGGTATATAATGAGTTTTCATAGTAATTTTAGTTGTCTCCAAGACAATACAGAAAGAAGCACATTATAGATTTGAATTGATGATGCCATATGGTGACATTTAGACAATGGCATCAAATCAGTTTCTATTAGTCTATCCTATCAAAATTTTTTCCATCTGAATCGGGTCTTACACCTGACACTTTAGTGGCAAAAAGAACATGTTAGCAATAATGTGCAACAAGGTGAGCAGAGACAGAAGATCCTTGACATGCCATCAGTGTATAGACCAGGAGTCTCAAACTGATTCCAGAAAGGGCCGTGTGGCTG
>JANJYP010070958.1:0-10130 GCA_024605115.1 Rastrelliger brachysoma
TTTTTTTTTGTGTTTGTCTCGATTATTTTTCATACTAAAATATATTATTGTATCAATTCAAACTACAGTAATGTACACTACAATGTGTAATAAATAACCATAAAAGAAAATATAAAAATAAGACACATAAATATAAAAAAGTTTTCTAAAAACTAACAGGTACATTTTTTTTTTTAAATCTGTGAACAGGGTTCTAATACTGCCATTGTTGAAAAAACATACAGAGGACACACATAAACAATAAGAATTAAAACAGACTAATAAAATAAAAACACTGTTTGGTAAAACAAACTGAAATCACTTCAACCGAGACCACATTCACTAACGTTTGTTTCCTGAAGTGCGGGACAGCTCGCCACTTTTTTTCCTTTTTTTTTAAATTTTTTTTTTTTTAATATATTTTCACAAACTGAAAACAAGTGCACATGTGTGACAACATTTATCAAGTTAGTGTAAAGTCCACAATTTTACTTTAAATGATTTTATGAATCTATTTTTGGCTTCTTCCTGAACTAAAACTATTTGGAGAAACAACGTTCCCTGTGTGCTCAGGGATGGGTTTTTTTTTTTTAGCGTCAGATACATTTTCTGTTTTTAAGCACTTGTGTAAACATTTTTTTTAAACTTTGACTTATCCCTAACACCATAAGTCCATAACTCTATTAATAATTCCTTTTTAAACATTTCAAACATCAGAGTAAAACTGATCATTTTAAGGTAACAAGGCATTTTATATCCACAGGTAAACTCAAGTGTGCAATGTCATTCTGATTGGTTGTAACGCATTTCTAAGCGTCGAATGTCGTTATTTCTGAATGGGTCGTTATTTCTGAATGGGTTTTAGGTGTTGTCTGCAACTTGTCTGTAACTGATTTATACTCAAATATAATATGAGTATAAAGACCCAAAAGCTTCATNTTTAGGTGTTGTCTGCAACTTGTCTGTATCTGATAATGTTCAACAGCTAATACTCAAATATAATATGAGTATAAAGACCCAAAAGCTTCATTTTATACAGATAAACTGTAAAAAACTGAATGTATTGGTTGATCAATAGCAAAACTGTCTGCATCAATTACTTTGTCATTATGTCATTCTCATTTTAGTATGTAAAGAAAAATGAAAAGGCGACAATTCTCTGGTTTTATATGACTGTAAACAGATTATCTTTGTTTTGTAAAGTTGGTTGTATAGTTAAAAAAAAGAAAAAAACAATTGAAAATATCATCTTGGAACTCCAATTGTTTCTCGTTTATCCTCTTTCCCAATTTTCATGTGCGGTTCAAATATTTTTTTAAAGGCCTCAAAAATATTCTAATTGATTTCTCATAAAGGTATCCCTTTAATACTAAGTGTGGCAATAAGACGCTGCTGTTCTGAGCAAGTCAACAAACATTAGTCAATATGGGTCTTGTGTAAGTAACAGAGGAACATAATACTGGCTACATGTGTGAAAAATAAAAACTGATAACACTGTTCAATGGCACTTTTAACAGCACACAGGTCTTGCATAAGGCTGGAGGCATTGGGGTTGGAGCAGGTAACAGCTCTGCTCCTTTATGTATGACTTCATATGTAAGCTGACAACACTGAAACACTGACTGAGAACTCAAATCAACCCAAAAAAAAAAAAAAAACATAAAAAGGAGAAGCTTGGTAATAATTGGGCGCTTGTGTTTTGGAGCCACAGTAGAGCCGAGTAAGGTGAAGTTTCCACCTCGAGGCTACGCCCGGCTGCAAAACACCAGCGTCCCGATGCTGGCTTTGAGGTTGTGACTTTACCTTCCCTGATAGGACAAATTTGGTTATGGCGTAACAGAAGCCACGTTCTCATCCTTGACTCCCCATCCCGCCCACAACCCTCCCCAAGAATACTTTGTTTTCCTTAAGGCTAACAGTCAAACTGAAAACAAACGTAATGCTAGCTAGCAAGTCTAACATAACACTAACACAGACAACATTTCGCTAGCTAGTGTATGTATATAACACTGAAGGGCATACAATGCATGAGGCATGTATCCATAGGTAAACCAGGAATACTGTAGTGCAGAGGTTTTTGTTCGTAGAACTCAATAAAATACTGATTTAGGAAACTTCATTGGCAATAAAAAGGTATAGAAATCTTTCTCATCTTTACAGGTTAAAATGTTTTCAAACAAGAACAAGATTAGTAACACTGATCAAATGAAAACAGACGAACGAACGAACAAACAATCAATAAAACAACCTGGGATGTCTCAGTAACAAGTTCTAATAACAAGTTGGTGGGAGAGTTCGGCTTTAAAATCTGTACTCCTATAAACAATTTTAACACTGATATTTCCACAAGAAAGAAAAAAAAAGTCACTGTTTTCTTGTTTTTTTTTCTTTTTTCAAGTTCAGGCACACCTGGGTTTTTGTACACAGTAGTGGACCGTTAAGATCAGGCAACCGCCATGACTTCCTTCTGATGGCAAGACGCGGTTTTGTCTTCGTTTAACAAGACGCCGAGGTAACACTTTACAATGCTGCTCTATATGGCATACGCTCTAACCACTGCGCCACCGAGCGAGCCAAGTAATACCTTATTTAACATTAATTAAAACATTAGTTAATGTTTATTAATCATGGTTAAGCATGAAGTAATTGTGACATAAGCTAGGCTTGGGCGATATGTCAAAAATTTCCAACCGGCAACCGTCAGCATATCAATCGGCGATTGCTGATATATTCGTCGGGGGGTTGTTGCGGTGCGCGTTCAGGTGGAAACACGCACCGCAACAACCAGCCTCTTAGGAAGAGTATAACCTTTAATTTAAGGTTTAACAATAAATATTTATTAGTTTAACAATAAACTCAAAATGGCATTTTTTTAAATGTAGTTCTCAAATATGATTTATGAATTGCTGTGAAAGACACGGTAGAAATCACGTTACCGCTCCTAATACACGCACTTTTAATTGCTAACGGCATGGTCACCATGCGCCATAACAAACAAATATTCTCAATCATTTANGAAAATCGCCAAAAATGAAACCAACCGCGATGGATTCAGCCAATCGGCGATTGGCAATATATTCGTCCAATCGCCCAAGCCTAACATAAGCATGTTACTTCATGCTTAACCATGATTAATAAACATTAACTAATGTTTTAATTAATGTTAAATAAGGTATTACTTAACCTTAATTAAGGTACCCTTATTGTAAAGTGTTACCGACGCCGATGACCAACACTTTCAAACTGTCCTTGAAGAAATGTTCCTTTTTCTTCTATTTGGCGTTTGTTACCGTTTCCTCTGTGGGTTCCTTGCCGCCATCCTCGCCCTCCCTGATGCTTTTGTCCGTATCTGCTTCACAGTCTGCCATCTCCTCCTCTGTCTGTGCACTTGCCGCATCCTCCTTCTCCTTTTCTTCAGTTATTCCCTCCATCTCTTCGTCCTCTTGCTGGTCGTCCACCAGCTTCACTTTAACCACCTCGGAAACAACCTCTTCCTCATCCATCTTCTCTTCCTCTGCTGCCTCTTCTTCTGTCGGATCGTCCTCCGCCACCGCCTCGTCCTCCGCCACCGCCTCATCCTCCGCCACTGCCTCATCGTCTGCCACCGCCTCATCGTCTGCCACCGCCTCGTCCTCCGCCACCGCCTCGTCCTCCGCCACTGCCTCATCGTCTGCCACCGCCTCATCCTCCGCCACCGCCTCGTCCTCCACCACCGCCTCATCCTCCGCCACCGCCTCGTCCTCCGCCACCGTCTCATCCTGCGCCACCGCCTCGTCCTCAGCCACCGCCTCATCGTCTGCCACCTCCTCATCCTCCGCCACCACCTCCTCCTCCTCTCCCACCACCTCTTCCTCTCCAATGAAGTCTTCAAAGTTACCCTCGTAGACTTCGCACTCGCCGTCGTCCACCTGCACCACCCGGATGTCGTCCATACACATCGCCTCGTCGTCGTCATCCTCTTCCTCACTTTCTCTCTCGTCTGAGTCCAGTTGGGAGGGTGGTGTCGTGGTCCGGCTGTCCGACTGCAGTCCAGCTCCGGGGCTGCTGAGCTCCGACTGGAATATGATTGGGCCCGAGCCGGAGCCCGTGCTCATCCCGTCCTTCTTGCAGTAGGAGTAACGGTGGTTCATGTGCTGGGAGTAAGAGCCGGAGTGAGAGAAACGCTTCCCGCACTTGTCACACTGGTACGGTTTTTCACCCGAGTGGAGCCTCGAGTGTTCGATCAGGTGGTGCTTGTGTTTGAAGGCCTTCTTGCAGATGTTGCACTCATGGGGGCGTTTTCCTGCAAATAATAAAAAAAGACAAGTCAGAAATGGACTAAAACTGAATTTACCCTCTAGGTCACTTCATCTAGTAGAGGACGATATTAATTATAACTGACAATTACAGCAACGATAAGGACAGTACACTTCAAAGATTCCCTTAATAACTGTTCCTTGATTGTAATCGCAGTGATCAATACTGTGATGTGATTGAAAGCTCTTACTCAATAGATCGTAGTTTAGGGCCTGATTCTGCCCACTGAGCCACAGAAAATACAGACGAGCAACAATTAGTTGATCAACAAAAGATTAATAATCAGCAATTTTAATGACTGATTAGTTGTTTTGCAAGATTGTTTAGATTATAAAACACTAAAATTCTTTCGCTACAGCTTCTTAAATGTTGATATCCTTTACTTTATTTTGTTCTCTATGGTAGTAAACTGTGTATTTTTAAGGGGTGTTCACTCCAGCCTTATATAGTCTGGTTAAACCGAAGCCCTTGGTGCGGTTCGTTTGGGTTGGTGTGAATGCTGACCTCAAACTCCCAAACAACCGCCCCCTGGTCCGCTTCATAGACGTGGTCTCGGTCTGCTATCAAACAAACTATTACTATATTGCTATGTATTCATTCATTCAAGGAGATGCATGGATTAAACAAGAGCTGCTTTTAAGATAAGACAACTTTTGATTTTTACATGTTTGTGATTGCACTACCTCACTGGTACCGCTTGTGTAGAAAAAATGTCATGGTAACGTTATGCCCTCGTTAATGCCTGTCGTCTCCTACGGTACGAGCATCAGATCGCACGGCGTCTTTGGTGAAATGCATGGATCAGGACATTATTTAATACTTGCGAGGTCCGTTAAAGTTTCCGCTCCAGATCAGTACTAATGCACTCCATGATGTACAGTAGGCGGCTGCTGATCTGATGTACAGATTTGCTGTTTACTCGCCCAAACAGTTTGACCAATAACAGAAGGGCGTTGCGGCCACGTGAGTTTTGTTTACAGATTTTGGACCGTTTGAGTTTGGCCAATCCAATTTACATTTTGAGTGACATTTTATAGATCAAACAACTAATGGGTTCATTGAGTTAATTAAACCGGTCTTGCTTTGTTATAAGATATGTCATAGGCAATAAGCAACAACTGTAAGGTAATATGGTCATATTTTTATATAATGTGAAAAGATGCAATTGTTTGTTATAGCACTAATCTCCACATGTACTGATTTAGAAACTGTTCACAGTGGAAGTAAAGAAGTGAATTTTGGCATATGGAAATCTGTTCACCTGCCGAAGTCATTGCTCACCAGTCAATATTAAAATCAACAGAAAAGGTATTTTTGTTGTGTATGTGGATGATGTCATAGCTGAACAGTAGTGCAGTGCACATATTGCAAACAGACTTTATGGCCATCTTCCAATCTGAGGGTAGCTGAAGCTTCAGGGAAAAAAAAAAAATCACTTCATTCACCTCAGGAGCCTCATCTATAAATACTGATGTCGAACCCCCTTGGAGCAGATACATTTACAGGCCAGGTGTCCTATAAATGTTACAATCAAGCCAACTGTAGCACGTTTAACAAGATATGATGTCATATGTAAAAGTCACAGCCTTGAAAACTAGAAGCAGCTTCAGGCTGTTCAAATGCTGCTGAATAGAATAAACCTGCCTTATTAACACTATTCTTGTCTAATTTAATCAAACAAATTGATGCATTAGTCTTCCTCCAACACATAAATACAATGGAGATCATGTTTTCCTGAATGCATTAAAGGATGTTTGGACCCTCTGTGTTCATACCTGTGTGTTCATATTTGTGCCTGAGCAGGGAGCTGCCCTTCTGGAAGACCTTGGAGCAAAGATCACAGGGGTAAACGCCGTTTTCCAGCCGCCGCTTCTTGATAATAGCCAAATCCTGCTGCTCCTCCACTGTGGAATTACCATCAGAGTTGCTGTCTGGTCTCTTCTCCGGCTGTAAATGAAAGGAAATTTAATACCGTATGTGAAGTGGATGCAATAATTTAAAAAAAAGGAGAAGGAAATTAGCTGCTAATGAAATGATCACTGAGAAAGCCTGCATGGTGACTCTTTACTTAAACATGTTATATATACAGTATCAGCTTCTTTGTACTATGTGCTCGTTTAATCATTTTAAAGCAAATCATTATTTATGCTGCACTCTCATATTTTTCACTCTTTTTATTCTAAGTGGGTTTTCTTTTTTTTTTTTTTACATTTTTTTATGTAAAGCACATTGAGGTCCCCTTGTGTATGAAATGTGCTATATAAATAAAAGCTGCCTTGCCTTCTGTAGCAATCTGCTCAGAACGTCAAAAACTAGAGTGTGCGAGGTGTGAAGATGTGAAACTCACTGAAGTTGAAACAGAGTGTTCTCAAAAATAAGATTTCACTATCTGTAGAAAAGCTGTTACCTTGGATTTATAGTCTATTTGGAAACATTTAATGAAGCAATCCAAAAAAAAAAATCAGAATGTGAAATATGTGCTGAGTACTGAGCTGTTATGTGAGAAAACACAATCAGGTAAAAGAGGACAGCCAAACATTTCAGAGATATGTCATGGTGAGATTCACTAAGAGAGGTTTCAAGTTTGTCTGTATCACTCTGTGATATTGGGGAGAGTGTCCAACTCTCATCTATTGATGTAATGGGTGTCGCAGTTTGTCAGCCTCACCCACATCATTCCAGACAGCACGTCAACGTTCATTATTCAAGGTACATGGGTGCAGAGTCTTTTATAAAGTAGAAGACAGCAAAATATACTATGATTGCAAGTTTGTCTAGTCAAATACTGAACGAAAAGATGACTCCCACTCTCATCTCAAAACGCTGGCAGGACCCCAAACACATTAGAAAAATCACAGAGGAGGAAAAAGTAACGACCAAGAACATCTTTATAGTATTTCAAGGATTAAATGAGAGCAACAAAACCACCCCAAACAAAGTGAAAAAATTTAATTATTTGCCATTTTAGTGATATTAACTAGGGATGTATTCAGTTTTTTGACATACTGCATATGTATAATTTGTTAAAGCCTTCTGTATAACCCAAGTATTTTATACAATAATGAAATGTAGCCAAGAAAGCGTATTTTTTATTTTTTTGGCACAGACGCCTTTTTTGCAAAGCTGGTAGACAGGAAATGGAAGAGAGAGGGGGTAGACAAAGCGAAGAAAGGACGCCCCGGCCGGGATTCGAACCGGGGCCTGCCGCTTAAGAGCACTTGCTCCATATGGCATACGCTCTAACCACTGCGCCACCGCAGTGGTGTATTTTTGAATTAATAATGGTTTATACAGCTTGTATCATAGCACTGGAACTCTCAAGGTTTTGCTCTTTGTTGTGACAGTTTACCATCATCGCACTCTCTACACATTTGTCTGTCTGATGGCATTGCTACTTTGATCTTTGTATAACATTTTTCTTTCTTTGTGAATATCAATTTTAAAGGGAATATCTTTGGTTTCTGTTTGGACTGTCAGAGGGACCTGAGACATAAAAATCATTCTGCAGGTGAATATCTAGATGGATGGAGTTGAAATTCATAACTTGGATATGAAATGTTTTTTCCCTTCCTATTTCAGCAGTGAACTTTTCTTTATTTTCCACAGTTCCCAGACAATCTACTAGTTTTCTTTTAGTAGTTTTGGACTCACTGGAGGAGCTAGCAGAACACAGCCTGATACTAAAAATCATACTAAAATATTGTCTGGAAAACATCATTTTCCAGTCTACCAACCTTATGTCCGTTAAGTACGACAGTCTTTGCTTCAGTGGTGCTGCCGCCCGTTGTAGCGTAGGTGTAGGTGAGCTGGGGAATGAGGATGGTTCGCTTCGTTGTGGTGTTGATGGCGCTGAGGCAGCCCACCGTGCCCTGACCAGCGATGGCCACCAGGGTGGGCAGCTGTGCGGCAGTGACAATGTTGACAGGTCTTGCGGTCTGAGGTGTGTTCACGTAGATGGTTTGACCCTCGAGCTGCTCCTTCCTCAGGCAGGTCAGGTTCAGAGGGTGTTCCTGTTGTTTGGCGGGGGGCGTTGTCGGTGTAGTTGCCAATGCAGCGAGGTG
This sequence comes from Rastrelliger brachysoma, assembly GCA_024605115.1. Lineage (NCBI taxonomy): Eukaryota > Metazoa > Chordata > Actinopteri > Scombriformes > Scombridae > Rastrelliger > Rastrelliger brachysoma. Next base: position 8,337 of record JANJYP010070958.1, read on the forward strand.
TTTAGGGAGGGAGAGGTCCAGGGGCTCTGCTTGGGAGTCTGGAGCCTCAGGGTCTTCTGGTTCGCTTTTAACAATGACAAGGTCACTGGCGTTGAGGCTTAGTGGCGAGGAAGGGGAAGCACTTCCAGATTCTGTCGAGACTTTGGCAGATTCCTCCGATGTGGTGTTTTCCGCCGTCTCTCCGTTCTGATTTGAAGCATCCTCTGAATTGGAATTTGTGATTTCAGTCTTTTTGGAAACCGCTGCTTCTTTGCAGGATTTTCCTTTTTTCGCAGAGTTCATCTTAACAAACCACTTTCTGACCACTTCCACGGGAATACTGACAGACTCTGAGATCTTTCTCAGCTCCTCCTGGCTGGGGTTGGCGTTGGACGCAAAATACGTCTTTAGGAGTGAGAGGAGGTCGTCCACAGGTGGTTCTTCCAGCGTCACCCCTGCCTCGCTTAGCAGAGCGGCGAAGGAGGGGTCGAGGGCGGCGGAGTCAACAGCCTCCCCGTTGGCTGCTTTGCGGTGCTGGAGCAGGTGCAATGCCTCCAGGTTGTCGGGACAGTCGTCACATAGTAAACACGTATTGGAGCTGTTGGGTTTTGGCATCTGAGCTTTTTCAGTGTGTGAAGTATTAACAGTTTGTTTTTCAGTTTGTGTGGATGCCTCTGTCTCCGTCACTGTGACGGGTGTTGATTCTGGTTCTGCTTTGACAATACTGAGGTCAGTCACCTCAGGGGTTTGGGGTTTATCTGTTTTGGTGGGGGTGGGGGCTGCAGCGGCGGTAACCGTAGGAGCGGGAATAGGATTGTTTTTAACAACTAATGGTGTAGGCTGGGTAGTGGCAGTGGTGGCGGCTGCAGGGCTGATGCTGTAGTTGATGATGATCTTTGTGGTGCCGTCGTGATCCACAAAGGCCGGCAAGCTGATGATCTGCTGCTGGGGCTGCTGGACTACAATTCCCTGCTTCCCCTGCGTCACCACCCTGTTGGCTGTACCCATCACCTGCCTGAGCACATTCCCATCCATGGCCACCTTCAACACGTTCTGCAAGTCATTGAGATTGATACTGATGGGCGACATGAGGCCAACTGTAGGTACGACCATAGCCACGCCCTGAGGCAGCGTTGCAGCTTGGACTGCAGCTGGCGTTGCCGTGCCTCCGTTTACTACTCCGTTGGCACCAGTTGATGTCGCCGGTGCTGCCGTCGCGGGCTTGCACTCGTATTCCACAGGTTCAGATTTGATCTGGGTGACGGGGAGCTGCTCTTGAAGGGGTTTGCTTTCAGTCTTCTCTTTCAATACCACGCGAGCTGGAGCGATCATCACAGGTGTGCTCGCCGTGGTGGGAGGGGACTTGATCTTGATCGATGTCCGGGTGACGCCGTTCGTGGGCGCTGCACTCACACACTTCTTACTACTGATGTGAGAGCTGTAGGAGCCTGAGTGGGAGAATCGCTTCTTGCAGTTTGAGCATTCATATGGTTTCTCACCTGAAAAAGGGAAAACAGAAAAGTGTTAAAAAGAGTTCTACTGTCTTTTAAATTATATTGATTTTTCTTTTTTACGTCTATGCCACTCTTCTTTTAGTTTAACTGTCAGCATGAAAAGTCATCTTATTTGATTACATCATTCTGAAATTACTATTACTATTTTATGAAACTGTAGCAATCATGCACCATTTATGTAGGGCATTCAGATTCAATTTGGTAAACAGAAATAATTAATAGCATTTATTTTACATTAAATCAGAGCTCCGCCTTGAAAGATAGGGAAAACTGACAGCCAATTCATTTATAGAGTCTCAAT
>JANJYP010070988.1:0-16698 GCA_024605115.1 Rastrelliger brachysoma
AGTGTAAATTGTGCAAAAATATTCCAGCAGATCTCCATAACATACATATACCCCTCAAAATGTGAAGGTTAATGGTTAAATTAACATGTTTCAGCACTGATTTCATGTTAGATAAGTTTTCCTTTTCCATTTGCAGGCACCAATCAAAGGTCGTGCCCAACCTTATGACCCTAATTTCTACGATGAAACATACGACTATGGTGGTTTCACCATGTTGTTCGAGGAACGAGGCAGACGACCCATCGGTGGCTTCCCTATTCGTGTGCGTGGGGGCTTTGAGCGTATGCCGCCTGTTCGTGGCAACAGACCCATGCCTCCCTCCAGAAGGGACTATGACGACATGAGCCCCCGTCGGGGTCCTCCGCCACCGCTGAGCAGAGGTGGACGAGGGGGCAGCAGAGCTCGTAACCTGCCTCTTCCACTCCCACCGCCGCCAAGAGGAGGGTGAGGAGGCGCACACTTACATGTATTTCCACTTGCTTAGATACAGCTGAGCCTTTTTTACAATGCTGTTACTGTGTCTGTCATCATTTGTAGAGGAGACAGATTCTCACATGGCAGCTATCATGGCAGCATGGACGACAGACCAAGGTGAGCAAAGCGTAGAATTATCAGTATTTTTTCTCAAAAGCAGAGTGACAGAAATGAGTGAAACTTGTCAGTAATTGAATGTCAACCCACTAGCCCTCAGTCTGATCACAGGTTGTCTGTACAGCCTGCATATCTTTTTACACACAGTTTTTAAATACCAGTGTAACAGCACTAAACTGTTTGGTACTGTAGCGTTAAGTGTCCCAGAATAGACAAAGTATGTAAATGCATATCTTTTTGTCTGCAGTGACAGAAGAGGCCGAGGAGGAGACCGCTATGACAGCATGGTGAGTGCTGTAATGCTTGGCAGTGTGTTTTAGTTAGTAGGTGTTTGTGAATTATTTTTCACAAGAGGTGATTGGAATTCCTGGTTGGAGTGTAGTACAAGCACAGAGGCTTGGACTCTGTGGTGCTTTTCACTGTGTATGCACACTGATCTAGGCCTGTTGTTGCCAGGCAACAGTTGTCTCCTTGGTTACCACAGAGCAACTGAGTACGTAGTCCAGAGATCCACCAGGCTAGCAAATGAACTTGAGCTGAAACCAAAGCAATTCCTGAGCAGGTTCCCCTCAGGTCTTAGCTGCAAGCAGATAGTTTCAGTAACAAAGCAAAGAGTGCATTTGATTCAATAAATACAATACATGTCCGTGTATTCCTGAGATTTTAAGGAGGATCTGTTAAGCCTGAGAGCAGCAGAAATGTACCTTCACCTATAAAGACTGCTCTGATTTTGGTTATCAAAATGCAAATGAATGTCAGCAGTCAGAGCCTGAAGACATGGAAAATTACAAATATCTGATAAGAACATAAATTTAGATAATAGGAGGAGCTCATCATCTTTTTTTTTTTTTTATCAATCTCAAAATCAGAGCTGTTTAGATATAACATGGCTGAGGCAGTGTTTACATGCTCAAATACCTCATAAGAATATGCCTAAATATATTAAGGACGTTTAATATATTTAGGGGGTGACCTTGCTCTCATTAAGAGAATTGCATGAAGGCATTCTCATTACAATTTGAATAGAGGATAGCTATAATGGGGTAAGGCAAATTATTAGTCTGCATATAAATGTCCTAAATATGGATGATTAATTATTTGGTTAAATTAGACTTTGATGAACCATGTCTTTTTTTTTTTTTTTATTAAGTGTCCCAGACTGTTTCTGAATCCTTTCGCTCTAAAAATGCACAATCATTAAGTTTTGACCCAGTTTCAAATATCACAGAAGTCTTCATGTCTGAGTTGCCACCTGTGATTACTTTAATGTGATGTTTCAGTAACATATTTCTAAAAATAATTTGAAATCTTCCTTTTCAACCTCTACATTGTACATTCTTTTTATGATTTATTTTTTGCGGCTTTCCACCCTACACCGTTTGATCTTTGAATAGGTTAGATAAAATCTAGTTAGAGCTCCTGAAGGCTGAGGGCTGTGAGAACTCTCTAGTGTTAGTGTTCAGCAGAAATATGCTGCAGTTAACAAAACTCTCGCAAAGAATAAATTGTAAAATCTACAACATCAGACACAAATGAAATGCAGTGAAAAGAAAAATCTGAAATAACGTGTCAAAATAGTAGAAGCTATTCATTTTCTTGCCTGTAGATGGCGCTCAAAAACATGTTATTATAGTGTTAATTATCTTGCCAGTAGTTGTTGCATGTTGGCCTGCAGACCTTTTAGGATTCAAAAACACATGAGGCCATATGCTCAGTGATAATCAGCTTCTCAGGTGTTAATCAAGCCATCATCATATCATCATCACTGTTACATTCTTGCTGAACAGGAATATCCTTTCCNAGTGTTAATCAAGCCATCATCATATCATCACTGTTACATTCTTGCTGAACAGGAATATCCTTTCCTTTCAAGGTCATCGCCATCTATTTTCTTTCTTTTTTTTTTAAGTTCCAAATGGTCACGTCCTTGAAGATACTGATCATCTCATGACAGTCCCACAGTTTCAGCGTTCTACAGATTTCAAACCAGTCATTTACTTTTCAGATTAAGAGGAATGGGATGTTTGAAGCATGAATGTCACTGAAAATGTGCAGGGACTGCTTAATGCTTAAAGCACTTTGCTTGAATCCATGTCTCAGATAATTCAGCTTTGACACAAAGGCGATACTAGCCAGGTTTTATTCTGATGTGTTCTGTTGTTGACTTAGTACCTAGCATATGTTTTTATCAGTGTTTAGGGAACTAAAAAAAGGGGCTGATGGCATGCTGTTATTATTGTGACATGTGTTTTTTTTCTCCCCTCTGCCCCCCAATTGTTCCTGAAATGCAGAGTGGAGGCGGATATGGTGAGTCTTAATGTTGATGTAATTCCTGCACAGATTTACAGTCACTTCATTACAGTAAAAACATATTTTTTTGTGTGTGTGTGTACACGTGTGTTTTTATGTGGGTCTTATTTTCATAGTTTTTCCCATCAACAAAAACTCTGCACACCTTTATAACAGATGTAATTGGCTGTTACATGAGTTTTCATTGCCCATAGTATTATATTATATTGTATACTTTTTAAAATAGACAAAAGTAAATGTGGACGTCATGACGCAAAATGTTTAACAGCAGTCTAACTTGGGGTAATACAAACACATAGATCTATGATGCAATGGGTCGTTACAACAGACATTTCATATTTTCATTACTTTCAATTAATGTCTTGGAGAATTGAGTTAAAATGTTGTTTATGTAAAACCTTTCCAATTTATGGCTCATGTTACTTGGCCCATTGTCCTCTGCTGTGAAGCTGTATCTGTCCCTCCAACAATGATGAGGAGAAGAAAAAAAAACATTCTCCTTTTAACATGTTTGTTAGAGAATTTTCAGAAATTTTGGCTGTGTTCATTGTTCACTGTCACACTATCTCTTTTCTTTGTCCCGTGGTGTGTTTTCAATTTTCCTTTTTCTTGTTTCCTTTCCGATGTTTACAAAGACAACAATTCTTCCTGGGAGCACTTTCAGTCTGGTGAGTGGGGGTGGGTCATTATTGTCCCCGTGTCTTATTTCCCAACCTAAAGGGATTATTTCATGTAGTCAAGTGCATGTCGAAGTCGCTTCTAATGTACTTACTGGCTCCCCAGGAGGAAGAGGCTCATACAGTGATATCGGAGGCCCGATCATCACAACGCAAGTCACCATCCCAAAAGATGTAAGTAAGACATCTACTCACTCTCACAATACCTTACATTTACAGTAAAGAACGACAGAAGAGACGTCTCACTCCTAAATCCATTTTCAATTTGCCTGCGTGGTTGTTTTGCAGCTGGCTGGCTCCATCATCGGTAAGGGCGGCCAAAGGATCAAGCAAATCCGCCATGAGTCAGGGGCTTCCATCAAGATTGATGAACCACTAGAGGGCTCTGAGGACCGCATCATTACCATCACAGGAACACAGGACCAGATCCAGAACGCCCAGTACCTGCTGCAGAACAGGCATGTGCTCCTGTGATCCCTCTAAAAAAATAAAAAAACCTCAGTCTCCTCTAATGGCCTGTATGCTCATACTCCACTGGATGAAATAAACAGTTTTAGCTGACTTAAACTTAACTTATTAACTAAAGTTTAATGTCCTCAAGGCTAAAGGAGTCTTACAGTCAGGTCAAACTTAAAACACACAGTCTAGAAAAGAAAATGTATGTGATGTGCAAAAGGTTTGTGCTTAGAGTGAGTGTAGATCCTGTTCTGTTAATTGTGATACACACCACGTATTGCGTCTACTATTACTACTACTGTGGTTTTTGGTTCAGAAATCAGTAACCAGTAGTAGTAAGCGGTAGTAAAAAACAAAAAAAAACAGTCATAGTGCTAATTTCTGAGTTGATAATTTGACCCACAGAAAATGATTCAAAAAAAGTAATTTAATGGTGTTAGCTACTCAAGAGTGAGAATCTGCTGCTTTTTTTTGTTTTTTTTTTTTGCTGTTTTCACTTTAAACTGTAAAGTGATTTTTTTTTTCTTTGGCTTTTGGACTGTTGGTCTGAGGGGGAAAAAAGCACTTTGAAGACATCATCTTGTGGTCTGGCAAAGTGTGTGGGACATTTTTTTTGCTATTTTCTGACATTTTACATTACTCAATTGAGAAAATAATTGCCAGATTCTTCAGTAGCGACAATAATTTAGTTGCACTCCTGTGCAAACTTGGCAGTTTGTTTTGGACTCAGCAGATATATTGCTTGCTGCAGATATAATTTATTGTCCGCCTAGACCTCTGCATACTTTTTACATGGAAAAAAAATCTTCCAGTATAACAGTAAATAACAGCTTTTGACCCCTGTTTGAATGCTTTTAATGTCATCATGAAATATCCTAACTGTTACTTGTCTCCTATTTCAGCGTGAAGCAGTACTCTGGTCGATTCTTCTAGGAAGAAGGAAGGAAAGAAGAGTGAAGCCATGCTGCCATACTGTTTGCTCCTTCTATTCAGAGCCTACATTCCTCTGCTTTGGGTAGATGTGCCCGGTCCCCTCAATATCACACGTTACATCTTTCTATACATCGCAAGTTTTAGTTGGAGTTTTGAAAAATCTTAAGCTGTCAAACAGCAAACAAGGAGTCGGTAACATGTTTTTGTTTTTTTTTTTTTTTGTGCTGGTGTAATTATTTTTGAGGAGATTCTTGTGACGTCATTGGCGTAAACTCATCTGTGTGATAACTTTCGGTGTTGTGAGCCGCCCCCTGGTCCTTATCTCCCCAGTTTCAGTACAGCATGCAGAATGTAATCTTTTTTTTGTAACAGACTTTATGTGATTTTTAGGTTCTTTTATCCCCCCTTCAAATGTTCAAGCACACTCTCAGAAATGAAGATGCATGGTCTCGGAATGGTTAAAGAACCATTAAAATCAACTTTAATTTTCACGCACCATCCAACATCCTTTTCCACTGTAAAATAAAGTGCTTTTTTTTGTAAGAAGGTGCTTTAAAGAAATGGATAGACATTTTGAGAAGTATGCATATTTTCTTTCTGGTAGTGTTAGGTGAGATGATAAGCTACCACCAGCAGCAGCCTATTTGCTTAGTTTAGCACAAAGACTGGGAACAAATAACTAGGCTGGCCAAAGTTGACAAAAATGTAACTACCAGCAGCTTTAAAGCCCGTAAAGCAAGGTAGAGCTATTTTGTTAGTTAAATAAGCACAAAATGAAAGTTGACTAATGTAAGTTTGCAATTGAGGTTATGTGGCAGACTACTTTTTTTTTCTGGAACTGTTGCTATAGGCAACCAGCCAAGACTCCAGGAAGTTTCTGCATAGAGCCAAGGAATAGTCAGACACATAACTAAAAGCAGAATAAAGGCGAATTGATGTTTTTATCTTCATTTTGTAATAACGAATTCATAATGCATTAATTATTGAGCTTTATAGATGCTAGTAGGTGATTTTGTGACACAATCCCAGGCTAAGTTTCCTATATCCAGTCTCTCTGCTGAGCTAACCAGCTGTTAGCTTAAGCCTCATTTAGTGTACTAAGCATTCACTTCTTACTCTCTGCCAGAGAGGGAATATGCACATTTCCCCAAATGTTTAACATTAGCATTAAGTTTAAGACAAACGTGCCAGTGCGGTAGAGAAAAGAGGAAACGTTCGGATTTTTTTGTTTTTCTTTGAATGACAAGGATCTGTAAAAAGTGTGTGTGTATATATATTTACATAGAAAATTAATTTCATGAGTGGTTAATTTAGTTTGGCCTGGACTACTCTCTACTTTCTTGAAAGGAGACGGGGCCACAAGACAGGTTTGGATTTTTTTTTTCTCTCTTCTCTCTTGATTTGTTTCTGCCACTCACCAAGATGGACATGCTGTAATGCAACCTTAATATCTCATCTGTTAAATCCATTTATTCTTGCAAAAGTGTTTTTAATTTTGACCGTGTTTTAAAAAGTTTTTTGAAAGGGATTTCTTAAGGTGCAGTTAATTGATGAGAGGGGAGCATACAGCTTTGTGAGTCCATGAGTGGTGTTTTCTGTCCAGTCATATCTGTATCTCGTGTCTGATATCTGTAGTAACTGCAGGTGTTAAGTAAACTCTGTGTCACCGTCACATCAAGTGTGTTGTTTATTTCAACGGGAATGAGCAGTATTTTTTCAATATAGCAATGAAAATATTATAAATATTATAAATAAAGTAAAAGTGAAAAATAACCCCTCTAGTATAAAAGTACATAAGTGCATAAACATCAAAATGTACTTGAAATATTAAAGTATTGATTTTGTCCTTTTGACCAATATACAACTACAAATGACATCATTAGATAAGTAGTAATGTGACACTTGATAGCTGCTGGAGGTGGAGCTAGTGGCTTCTAATCTGTGGGCTGGGCTCCTTTCAAAAGGTCATCAGATACATACGTATGAAGGATTGTGATATGAGGATTAATTGGAAAGGAAAGAAAACAAAAATCTGATACAAATTTTTAGTTTTTGGACTTTTTCTTTTGCTCTAGTTTTTTTTTTTTTTTTTTTGATGGTGTATTTGACCATTTGAACTTAATATCACCCCCCCCCTCACCAAAAATAAAATGCTTTGAAGAAAATGTGGTGGAGTAGAGTATGCAATATTTCCCTCTGAAATGTAATGTAATATAAAATAACACTAAAAGGAAGAAAAAAGAGGTAGTGGTGTGCTAAAGGACTCTCGTGAAAACCTCAAGAAAAACAGGGAAGCAGAGGTACTGTAAATCACATAGGAAAAACACACTTCATGTACTGGTGTGGAGCGACAACAACAAATAATATAGGATTAGGTTACCAAGCCTTTACAAAAACAAAACTAATTTCAATTTTTTAAAAAAAAAATCAATGCAGCATCCTAAATCTTCACCAAGTACCTCAAAATTACACTTCACTGTAGTACCAGAGGAAATATAGCCTATTTAGTTACTTTCCATCACTAGATACATTAATATATATCATGCACTGGTTGAAACTGGTTTACAGGGAAAGTGATGTGTGTCAGTCTGTTGCTCCAACTGTCACATGCATCAGTTGTTTCCTTGTTAACACCGGAAATTAGTTCCCATAATGTAATAGTGAAAGCCCACACGATTTCCGATCAGAGCACAGCCCTCCGTCACATGGTGCACTGTTGAGTTTTTTTTATTTTTTTCACAGGACACAGGAGCAGGGAGCGGAGGAAAACTGCGCACCGAGGTGGATAACACAGTTTAAATCATCAAGGCAAACAAAAAAGGTGGCATGAGAATAATTTTCTTGCTACAAAGACTTACTTTTGCCAAGTTTTTGTGTAATTTTGTAGCGCAATGAAGTGAAACTCCGCCATATTCAGACCACCACGCCCGGAGCTTAGCTATCAGGGGTTAAGACTCGCTTCTTCACAGTCTTAACTTATTGCACAAAGTTAATTTCCTGCCAACAGGAGAGGAACAAGGTAATGCAAACACCCTTTAGTGTAACGACTTTGCTTCCTTTAAATTTACATTTGACAAACCTTGTTTACAGCGCAGGAGAATCATTGTTTTCTGTGTGGAGTTAATCAATAATACATTGACTTGAGGATACGCAGGGCTTTTCTTGCCTGTATAATAAACATGTATGTGTCTGCGCCCTGGAAGGTGAGGTGTCCCGGAGAAATGACTCTGAGCTCCGTGGGCGCCTGCTGCCTCAGCCCTGAGGCCAAAGAGGCTCGTAGGATCAACGATGTGATAGAGAGGCAGCTTCGCAGGGACAAGAAGGACGCCCGACGGGAATACAAGCTCCTTTTGCTCGGTAAAGGACCGAAAATACTCTTTGTGTCATATCTGTATGATAGGTATTACACTGTAAGTAAGAACATTTTGTAAAGCAACTCGATGAAGTAAAATAAGTTGAAACGTTTTTCCCCTTTATTTCCATTTTCTGCTGCTCATATTATTCTACAGTTTATTAGTAATATTTCAGACTTGTTACTCCACTACATTTTACATAGCTGTGGGTATTAACTACATTACAAATCAGTAGCCTATTCAACATGCAAAATATGATGCGAGGTAGATGAAACCAATGTTTCTCAAATTGAGGTCAGGGGTTTAACAGGGGTTAAACTACTGTTTATTACAGCTGCAACTAATGATTATTTTATTTATTTAATAACTTATTAGTTGTTTAGTTTATAAAGTATCAGAAAATATTATTTAAAAAAAGAGATGCAACCTAAAATGTCTTGTTTTTGAACAGTCCACTGCCAAAATATATTTGGACTATTATCACAGAAGACAAACAATTACTTTAAAAATTAAGAAAATGACTCAAAAACAATTATTTGATTATCAAGATAATTGGCGATGAAGATAATCTGTTGATGGAGCCATCACTGCAGCCCTGTTTGTAGTCCAGTGGTTCACAACCTAGAGGTTAGGCCTCCACCATAGGGTCACAAGGTAAGCTGAGGGGCTGTGAGATGATTAATCAAATGGGGACTAAGAAAAGCAAAGTTCAGTATCCCAGACTAGTATTTATATTTCTGACTTTTCAATCTTTACTTTTTGAAATGTTGTTTTTTTTTACCTCTTTAGGTGTGCAGTCATTTAAAGAAATTTCAGATGTAAAATATAAAATATTACTGTTTGATACTTAATATTGCAATGCATTTATATTCATTTTAATAATTAATCTATGTGGATATTGTCTTAAGTATCGCAGTATTTCCTCCACCACTGATAGACATGAATGAAATCAAAGTATTGTCACAGTTTGTAGAAAATTGTTATTATTATCATCACTTGAAGAAGGATTCAGATTATCACCACAATATAAAAATCTCACAAATTTAACTTCTGCAATCAAAATCCTAACTAAAATGACACAAGTATTGATTAGACACACATTAGTTTTGGTAGATAAACACATCACATGACAGTTGCATCGCGTGGGAGGCAACATTTTACCTGTGTGACTTCACTAAAGATGTCTAAACAGCACTGTCAGTAAATTGAAGGTTTAAAGTAGTCATGCTGGTTATGGTTATTCTGCTTTCAAAAATGATTGACTCATGCTGAATGTGTAACCGCCCCTCTAGGTCAAAAGATGTGTAACTTCAGTGCACAGCAAACAATGACTTCATATTTTGAAGCCTTAAATTGTTATTGTGGAGCATAATGTTATTAGATTTAAATCAATACAGTGTAATGATATAATATGTAAAACTTTTAATACTTTTTTATATATTTTGTATGAGACAGAGATTAGTGTACATAAGTGTACATAATTTTGAGAAATAATAGAAATACATGCTGTCATACTTCCCACGTCACTCTTTATGTAAACTTTCCATCAGTTACTAATAAATGCTACTATTTCAACCTCATGTCACCCACAGGAAATGCTGCAATACCTTTTAGTTCACATATTTCAAAGATATAGTTAGTGGTGGGGTAACCAGATACTGTTTTAAAGCGCTAACATAACCTATAAAATCCGAGCCCGTCCTGTGGCACGTAAGATTGCGTAAAATTGAAAAGTACAACATACTCAATAGGACATGTTTGCTGCTTTTGGTTTTGTTTCTTCCTAATACAAACAGCAGTGTCAGGATTACACTCACAATATTCTGTATTTCTAATTTTGTCAAGTGATCAAAACTAATGATTGATATTACCAACAAGAGTTGTCTGTATAGAGAAACTCATAAAGTTTACTCTTTGAAACAGGGCTACATTAACATTCAAACAGATTAAGAGTGCCCTGCTAAACTAGCAGCAACATGCTAGCAAGGACAATGCTAAAATGCTGATGTTTAGGGGGTAAATGTTTTCCATCTTCACCATGCTAATATTTGATTATCAGCATGAAACTAAATGACAACTGAGGCTGGTGAGGAATTCAGATGTTTTGAACCTGTCATGAACCTTTAAGTACAATTCCTCCTGTGGGGAATGTGGTTTAAAAAATTTCATTGAAATCCATGATAGTTAAATGGACAGTTTAATAGTGGAGAGTTTTCACAAAGAATGTCAATGTGGGCTGGGCATTATATCAATACAACATCAGTATTGTCATACTATAAGAAGAGATATGTTAGATTTAGGATTTATCATACATAAGAACTAATGCATTGGGGCTACAGATACGTTAGAGAAGTTATATTGAGAGACAAACTCACACATAGTTTTTTTTTCTTTTAGAAGGATTTATTGGTAATTTATTTGTAGGAAAATATTTAAGAATACCAGTTTAATCTATTATGTTGATATATGTGGACACTAATTGTGTGTATCTGTTGGTGGTTAGGGACTGGAGAAAGTGGGAAGAGTACTTTCATCAAGCAGATGAGGATCATCCATGGCCGGGGATACTCCGACGAGGATAAGAGAGGCTTCAAACAGCTCGTCTACCAGAACATCTTCACAGCCATGCAGGCCATGATCCAGGCCATGAACATATTAAAAATCCCCTACAAGTATGAGAACAACAAGGTAGACCACATTACAGTTACTATGCTGCTACAGACAGACAGATCGAGACAGAGGATTTACCACACACTGTCTAAAGCGTGACACTGACAGGGCCTGCAAGGTCTATTACTGTGTATTTAGTGTTAAGTATTATGGTAATGTGCAACAGTGTTTAGTTTTGCAATCTTCCTGCCAGAGAGTCCTGTCTACTTACAGATCTGGCAGTCTTTTGGAAAGTACACATGATGTTACTCCGGCATGTAAAGACATGTAATCCTGAGCTAAACACAAGTAAGAGATAAAATAGGAAATGAGACAGCGAATTCCCCATTAATCATACAGAAGTCTGTCCATGTAATACCTGTGGCAAGAGCATATTAGTCACACAAATATGCTGTCTTACTGAACCAAGGTAGTAACCTCCAGGTAGAGATTGAACCCAGACGAGACCAGTCCACTTCCTGTGGTCATGAGGCTGTTATTGACCTTTGGCAGCATTAACTACGCCTGAGTCAGCATGTTTTTTGTTTTTTTTTGTCTACCAGTGAAGGTGAAGTCAAAAAGGTTAAGAGGTCAGTGTGCCTAAAGCAAACTATTAGTAAGTTGCTAGGATTGTTTTTGACTATGCAGAAGAAAAACAAAAACAAGAAAAGAAGATCCCATTAAAGATGCAGTGCATAGAAATTGGTGTAATCTAGCAGAACAGACGCAGTAGAAATATTATATAATTATAAATAAATATGTTTTTATTGGTGTATAGTCACCTGAAAATAACAATAAGTGTGTTTTCATTACTTTAGAGTGAACATATCATAGTTACCATGAATGGACAAACCAAACACTGGCTGTAGAGAGGGCCTTTTGCCTTTTTCACAAGTTCAGGGGCTACTGTAGGTTTTCCAATAGGCTTGTTGAAAGAGGAGGGGCAGTTTGAAGCAGAGGAGCATATATTTATTATAAGAACTGGCTAGAGCATCATTGCTGTGCCTTACAACACATTTTCCCAGTGGTCACTTGTGGTATTGCAGTGAAAAAAGAAGCTTTTTCTGTTGACTTGTGAGAAAAAAAAGGTCAGTTCTGACTTTTTCTGTTGTACATTTTTGATTTGTGGAGGTTTTATATTTGAAAAACCTTCCTTGAGCTGAGAAAAGTGATTTTAAAATCTGTGATGTTGTAACAATGTAACATTAGTGGGTTGAGCAGGAACTCACGGGTGGGGCCAGTGGGGAAGCAAGCCCAGAAGCTTGAAACTTTTTTTAGTTTAGTCGAGCAATTCTTATTGGACTGAATGGATGCCATCTTTGGTCCAGTATCCAGCTCTATCCATAGGGAGTGGGAGAGGCATTCAGTCAGATGCAATTTGCAATTTCATTGCTAGTTATCATTAAATCCTACACAGTGGTCCTTTAAATATTTGCCATCCTTTCATAAAAGAAAAGAATGGAAGGATGAAAGTGCTGAAGCAGGAGCTGTAAAATAAATCAAGATGTACAAAGAGGAAAAGGCGTTTGAAGAGTGTGACTGCCTCAGATATGTTAAAAAGTGACTGAAACATAAACTTCACTTGGTGTTTTTTAACGCACATACAACATCTGGGTGCAGTTTCAGTCAAGTTGTATCATCACGGTACTTTCTTTGAATCGTATCAGTTTCATTTGATTTTACAGTGTTGCAATAAACTAGTTAAACTTGTTTACAGTTTTTACATATGGTCATCATTATGTTGGAATTCACCAGTCACATTCTTCCCTTTATCACTGATTGAAGTGGGGACTATTACATCAAAGATAGCTGGCCCTAATAAAAGCATAATTGCTCTATATCAGGCTGTAGAATAGGTTTGGTTATACAGTTCCTCTTACCATGTGATGATACTAAAGTCTCAGGCAGCCATTGAAAGCAAACAGATTTAAAGTAACAGTTCACCCATAAATGACCATAAATCACAAACAGCTTGTGCAGGTTAATCCAAGTGTTTTCTTGCTTAACGATTGCACCATGTGTCCATAAGTGATGTGCAGTCAGGTCAATGTGTATTATTAATCAAATACAAAGTACAGCAGTAATGCTAATAAATAGATTCTAAGAAGTCATAGGACATCAATTTACAGAGTCAGAAGAGATTATCATAACAAGGCATTACCCAGAACACTTTGCACCCTTTGTACTTTATATGTACATAAGAGGAAAAAACATGATAGATAATAGTTTATAGTTGGGCTGGATGATAAAATGACCTTGATACTGGATGGCAATAAAATGTGTGTTGATAAGAATAATACATTTGAGACACTTGATAACAGCTGATCATACAGCAGAAATAAACATGACAACAGCCAGTCAGTCTGCAGTAGGGCCTGACAGATGCAGTTTTTTGGGGCTGATACCAATACCAATAATAGTGAAAAACATGTTGGCCAATAATCTTAAATGTACAGAATATTACATAAAACCTACATTTTTTGCAGCGTATTTATCAAACATTTGTGAAAAAGACATGGTGCTAGGATATGTTAAAGTTTAACTAGAAACTTTATTGTATAAAATGAGTACACACATTCGAGTGCTATCATTATCTGCAGTGCCCATTTAAACATGTACTTTACATGTAAAGTACATGTTAGCAAAGAAAAGCTGGTCTGACTCGTGGACACTTTTGTCTAGTAGAGACATCCTGTCTTCAGTTGTGGAACAGTCATTGCATGCTGCATTTTAACAATACTGCTTTCTCTGCGAATTAACAAAAATAACTGCTAAGGTTGAAGCAAGTAAACAGAGTAGCAATGAAAGGCTAGTTATCCACTAACACAAGTGCCATTTCATGAAGAAAGATAGTGAATCTAATGACATCTAAACTAAGCATAGAAAATAACATAGTAAGACAAATGAAAATGATTAAATTAAAATATGTATTCCAAAAGATGTAGTATAATGACTGGATTACAATTTAACATAAAGGTGTAGATTTAGATTACCATACAGGTCATTTTCCTTTAATAATCAAACTACAACACATGCGCTTACCATGTCTCATGGGCGATGCATACTTGGTACGTAAACTGGCACTGTGACAGTGACACATTATTCTCTAACATCCAAGCTGAATTTAATCTCTCATAATATCACGATAAAGATGACCAAGAAAAAGTAAATTATTTCATCAGCATAAAACCCTTTATTTGTATTTCTGAATGTGTTTAGATGTCTCATTCATTTCATTCCTCTCTGTTGTTGTTCAGGCCAATGCCACTATTGTCAACGAGGTTGATGTGGAGAAGGTCTCAACATTAAAAAATCCTTACGTGGATGCCATCAAGAGCCTTTGGAGTGATCCTGGGATTCAGGAATGTTACAATCGGAAGAGGGAATACCAGCTCTCAGACTCAGCCAAATAGTGAGTGTAAACAGGGATGAATAACTCCCTAGACATTGCCAAATAGTTTCCACTGTCTCATCTGCCAGTTGTCTGTTTAATGCACTCAGTCAGGCAGGTCCAGTGTTTATTCCATTTATGGTTTTTGAAAAAAAGATTATATTAATAAAAGCAAAGAAATACTGTATAATTTCTCACTAAAAGTCATTTTTGTGAAGTATCTGCAACAGACACATCTGTGAGTTAAATATTTTACAATAAATGTCTCTTGTTGTGGTTCTTCATACCTATATATTATCAGCATTGTTTCTATTTTTAACTGTTCTCTTGTATTGGTAGTTATCTGAATGACTTGGAACGAATCGCAGATGCTGCATACCTGCCAACCCAACAGGATGTCTTGAGGGTTAGGGTGCCCACAACAGGTATTATAGAATACCCCTTTGACCTGGAGAATGTGGTGTTCAGGTGAGTGCTGTGCTGTGTTTTGTGTCTCTGTTGTATGACGTTTTGTCATTTTTGTAGTCAAGAATTCAAACAGTGAAAAGGTGCCCTGGAGTAGGAGAGGCTAACATTAAGGGTTGCATAATCAATATTGGAGGATTTTTAAAGTTGACTTGATCACCAATGATTATAGCTGTAGATGGGTATTTTAATTGTTAATGGTAATTTTTTAAATGAAACCTGTGGCTGTAGGATGGTGGATGTTGGAGGCCAGCGTTCAGAGAGGAGGAAATGGATCCACTGTTTTGAGAATGTGACTTCCATCATGTTCCTGGTGGCACTCAGCGAGTATGATCAGGTCCTCATTGAGTCATCCAATGAGGTAAGATGGGGCTGCTGTCTGCAAAGCAATGTGTTACAATTATAAACTGATCTCTTCTTGTAATCGTTTCGATTTTTGCACAATAGTCTGCAGCTGGGAAAGAAAGGGTCTCATGAAGGGATGATTAAAAAAAATCACTGGGGACACAAAGCGACATGTTTCTGTTAAGGCCAAACTTATTTGGTAGAGACAGTGACCTAGATTTTTCATTTTCAGAAACACTAGTCTTGATTGTTTTTCTTTTTTCTTTTCATATTTCTCTTTCTGTCACAATGACAATGTTTACAGTTTCATTCCACTATTATTCCAAATACGACAATAGTCCGAACCTGATACTTTTATACTGTGTCACATAAACAGTATATATCCATTTGAATGTTCCAAATTAGGCCTTATTTCAAATATAGCATTTTCCTATTAAGACATGTGGGATATACCAATATGTTTAGGTTATAATAAAATCATTTGGAATATGTGTTTCAACTGAGGTTTTAATCGTAGTTTGCAAAACACAGCCCCCTGCCTGTTTAGGGTCACCTCTGTACGTTGTAAACAAAACCAGGCTTGAATAGAGATACATGACGGGTTGGTTGTGTAACATACCTCTGCGTAGGCAAAATGTCAAATGCAGGAGCAGGAAGGCAGACAGAGGACAGGAATGAAATAAAAGTGAAGAGCTGTTCAGAGCAGACTGGAAAAACAGAGCGTGCCTTTTCCACGACAGGGGATTGCTTTTTATCCTGACATGCAGCCATGGATTGACAGTGACGACTTGCTGTGGTGCGTTTAAAACTCTCAGCAATGTAGTAAACATTGTAGGACAAGCTTGGTACTGGATGTGCCTGTAACTGTAAATATATAATTTCAGTCATGTCAATATCACTTATAAATATCAGACAGCAGCTGTATTTTGTACATGACCCTGGGGGGGTTTGTCGTTGCATCTTGAAAGTGAAAACCCCCCACTAAGGGGTTCTCATCTTACAGCACCAGCAGGGGCACTGCAGCTTGTTTGCATTGTCGTCGTTTCCACACCTTTAAAACAGCCGTAATCGAGCCACTGACACTCTGGGAGTTTTAAAAGCTAGGCTGTGTTTCTGTGAATGTGTCGTGTTTTTGCACACTGTCAAGTTAATGATAAAGGAGGTGTTTGTCTTTTTTAATCTGTCTAGAAGCCAAATGGAGAGAAAGTGCAAATTGGGTGGATTAACACAGTGTATGTGCATCCTCTGTACCTCATGCATCTCACTTCTCTGTAAACAAAGCTGCTAGCACACTAACCTGACAGTGGCCAGCAGATGGACTAACCAACCTCATATCACCAACCTCGCAGGACGTAAAAACTGACAGACAAAGGGGTTGGCAGGTTTGCGACAATGATCAAGAGAAAGGGGAAATTGATTTAAGTTTATTGACATGTGAGAATTTTATAGAGGATTGTGTAATTCACAAATTGACTACACTAAACTATAGGCTGCACATGGACAACAGCTGGTGAATGAGCATGTGGCT